>PVJH01002231.1:115768-175829 GCA_004026705.1 Nesogale talazaci | reverse complement strand
TTAAATTGAATTTCAAGAGAACAGATTTTCTTTTAGTTTGAGTCCAAATCTGCCTTATACAACATATCTAAACTCCTTTGTACTTATAGTAATTTAAACATAGATACTTTTTAAATTACTTGATGGACTCAATTTAATGACGTACAACCAAGGTTTTTAACTATATTGTTCAGAAACATGACCCCTGTAAGAAATGATGCTCCTTTATAAATTATTTACCACATAGTAATATTATTCTTATACATAAACAATTTGAGTTTTATTGGAGGCAAATTTATAAGCTTAGCTGTTTTCTTTCACTAATTTTATTTCTCACTGGATGGCACTCCTTTGATTAAGGCTATCTTTAACTTTTTTAGGACCATCTGGAAAAATGAAGTGTCTCCACTGTCCTTAGGACCCACTATGGAGTCGGAATCACTAATTTTATTTGGAAGAATCGTGTTTTAAATTTCAAAATGATACTTCTTTGTCAAGTAATATAAAATGACCTTAGAAATTTTAAAAAGAAAAAAATCCTACTTAGAAACTACTTTTTTACAGTTGTTCTCAGAAAAAAAGTTTACAGTCTTAAGGAAAATATTCAGGTCTATCATATGGTTTGACAGATTTTTTAAAAGTTATTTTTGGTAAGGTCTTCTTTTAGGGAAAAAAATCTCAAGGGTGTTTTGTACCACTATAATTGCTGATACTTATCCAGAATTGCTGTGTATTTACTTAATTTCTTATTATGTGCCTTATTATGTGCTTGTTATACTATAGGTTAGTTTTATCTAAACATCTTGAAAGCTGTATTGTGGGCTTGCTGAGCATTTTGTTTTGTTTTCTTTTGCAGTTTTGGTAAAGATTTTTAAGATTATTTTTTTCCATTTCAGTTTTCAATTGTTTTCAGTAAGTAATAAATTTTTATTCAAATTTTAAAAAAATTATATATACACAAAGCTTTATATATATGATATACAATAAGTATAGTTTTAACCAACCCTTCCTTAATTATAAGTTTAAAGATTTTTATAACTCTGAAGCACATTTTTTTTAATTTCTAGTTGTACCACCAAAAAGAGGCTTCTTCTTGAGCTTTTTTCTGTCCTATCTTACCAAGTTATTTACTTCTGAGTCAGAGCCAATTTTGTAACTGCAGACAACTTCTTTTTGTTTCCTGTTCTTTTTTTGGGGGGGGGCATCACTGCCTTCTGGTGGTGGGAGTAGGAGGTCTAGCCTTTGCTCCTGTGGAGCTGGAATTGAACTTCCATCCCAGTGGGCGATAGTCCCGTGCACAACCACTACGCCACCGGGGCTCAGCCCTTGTTTCCTGTTCTTAATTCTATTTCCATCACTATTTTTTGTTTGTTTGTTTGTATAGCCTGCTTTCATACACTTTGAAACACCAAGCTCCTTTTGGCTTGGTATTTCTTTCTGGCACTTTCAGTCTTCCTGGAAAGACCTTTATTGTTTTGCTGCTGGATTTGAACAGCCAAGCATGTGGGCCATAGTCCCGCACTCAACCACTTACGCCACTGGGGCTCAGCCCCAGTTTGTTAGTCTGGGTAGACTAGAGAAGCAAAATTCTTAGACACTCTTATTTTAAAAAGAGTTTTATATAAAGAGTAAGTGTACATTAAGGAAGCATCCCAACCCAGTCCAGTCCAAGCCCTAATGCGACATTACTGATTACACACCTGAGAGAGCAGCCAGACCTCTGCCAGCACAAAGATGCTTGCACCACCACTAGATCCACAAGGTTTTCCATCCACTGTCCTATGATCTTCCTGAACTTGGTGCCACTGCAAGTGTTGTGTGACTCTCAAGAGGAACTTATGTATTAGTATCGGACATATAGGTTGATACCAAGCTAATGAACTTGATCTGGACTGGGATGTGATGTTTTCTCAATATAAAATTGCTCTTTTATATGAAACTCTTCCTTATACACATGAGTGTCTATGGAACTTGTTTCTCTTGTCTACCCAGACTAACACAGCACTTAACAACTGCATTGAGATACTTCAAAAAGAAATATTACAACAGTTAAAGAAAGGGGAGGGGCAAAGAAGTGAATCTAAAATGTAAAACGTTCATCTAAACTTCTCAGCATTCACACCTTTAAATTTTCCATTGCAATGTGTTGAGTTAATAAATTCAGTTTCAACACCTCATTTGCCTGTTTTGTCTCTGCTGAAGTCACTGTGAAATGGGAGCAATGTGTCTCCTCCCCCTGGTGTTCAGAACCATGCTGAGGGGATTAGTCACCAACTTATTGTTCCTAGCTGAGAAATTCAGCTCATAAGTCACAGAAAGCATCACTGAAGTAGTATGATGTGTTTACACCTAAAATATGGTCAGGCATGACTTTAGATCAACCTGGAGATATCTTTTGTTAATTGCTGCTCATTGTCCCCAAAGCAGAGGTCACAACTTGCACCTGGTTTGAAGTCAGGTCTTGCTTCATGTTCAGATTTCCAGCTAACCTGGGTCACCACAAGGTTGAAATAAGTGCCCTGCATCAGATAGGAAAACTTGCAACTGAGTTGTCCAGGAGGCCAGCAGTCTGGCCTCATCTCAGCACTGTATGTAGTGGGCACCTTTCCTTGGTATAACCCAAAGAAGAGCAATTAATGCCTATGTTCTCTGGTCCTTCAATTAAGACTTTGTCACTGATGATTAAACAAATGTTAATGACCTTTCTTCCTTTATTTGATATCAATATAACTCTCATTCAAATGACAGTCATCATGGTTAGAACACACCTGTATTTACCCTAAAAACACAAACATTCTTCAATGCAGTGTGAGGATCCCAGGGACTTTTAGACATATTTCCAGGGAACTAAATCATCTTTGATATTTTTTGAAGTATGTTTTCATTTTCATGTCTTGATTAATGTAAAAATATTATCTGGATGATGATCACTTCACAGCCAATAATCATTACAGTGTTCATGTTTACATTTCTGTTTGTATTCATTCTCACTAAATGGGAACAAAATGATGTCAGAATGATTCACTGTACAAATGAAGGTTTGCCATGATTTCACTAAAAAAAAATTGATTAATTGGGGAAATTAATTGGGGAAATTGATTAATCACATAGCTCAAGGGATATAAGCAGAGAAGCTTATTTTCAAATTTAAGCAGTAAGTAAAATTTTCACTTCAGCAAAAACATCGTTTCAATGTTGTTTTCTAAAACCTTATCTGCATTTTATGAATTTGATTTATTGAATCATTTCCTAAGATATTATACATAGCTTTAATACATAGTTTTATGTTTACATATTTTAGGTAATTTAAAAAATATTTAAGTAAAAATAAAATTCTTTAGAATTTAAGAATATAGACTAGTCTTTCCATTCATCAAAAGCATACTATGCTATATCAACGATAAAGATTCCTGGCTACTTTACAAGTTGTTCTAATTAAAAGATGAAGAGCAGTTCTGGCAAGATAGCACCCAGGTAAGCAGCTCACACTGAGAGTTCCATGACAATTAGCGAGCCTGGCTTCCGGGAGGATGAGTGAGGTGCGGATAATGGTCATTGAAGCGACCCCTAGGACAACCTGGAGTACATTTTTGGTGTGGAAGGCAAGCTTCCCTACATCTGGTCTTGCTCCAGAGCTCTCGGAGTATGCGACCTGGTCCCAGAAATTCCTCGGCTGTCCGAACTGAGCTGCTTCTCAATGCCGCTGTGGTCACCACCTGCCAATCTCGCCCCTCCCTTCCTCCCGCACCTGTTTGCTGTACCAGGGGCTGGCCGGCTGCCCTCTGAGTTCCTCGCAGCCACAGCTAGACCTCCACTGGGCTACTGTGTGGTGGCAGCACTCTGTTCTGTGAGCTGCTCCCTTCTCCTGAGGGTCCCTCTCTCCACGTGGCAGCAGATCCCTACCACCAAGCTCGGGTCCCTCCCACCACCCCCCAGGGCTCCCAGGGGACAGCCAGCCGTCTGCCTGCAGTAAGTCTGGTCACCTGAGGTGCTGGACTCTCCCCACCACTGCCCGAAACTTCCTCACCCCTGCAACAACTGCATTTCCCAGCCCACACAGAGCAGTGCTGGTTACTCCCCCACCCGCGTGAGTCAGCACTGCCCCATTCTCAGCACAGCCCAGACTTCTCCCACGCCCATACAATACACCCATACCTGTGGCTCTGGCTGTTGCCGCCACCAGTGCTGAACGCCCACACCCTGTGCCATTGGGGTTTTTCCTGTTATTGTCAATCCCTCCCCAGCAAGGAAACACTTTCCCATTTGCCCAGAACCTTGGCTTACAGCAATAAGGTTTTTCCCATGGTTACCCAGCATTGCCACCAGCAGCAGCTGGGCATCTCCTATTGTAGCCTACCACCCCTGCCTGTGGCAGTGGGCCCTTTCCCACCTTCACCAAGCACCTCCACCTATGGCAGAGAAACTTTTTTCCATGGTAGACCAGCACTCCACCAGCCACAGCAGGGTTTTCCCTGCAGTCCTTTGGCACACCTGGCTGTGGCAGCAGGGCTTCCCCCACCATTATCCAGCACCCACACACATCGAGCTATATTCACTGCCTGCAACCACCCCACTTGTGTGCCCTGAGAGACCCACAAAAGCTCCCTTCATATAGGGAATCCCAATTGCCTAAGGAGAGCAAAAACCCTAATGAGATAAAGAAGTAGTCCAACTCTGTGGAGAAGTTGACTTCAGGCAGCCCACAGAAGCATCCCTATGAGCCCCCAAATGAGAGAACCCAGGGATCTTTGACTTACTGGAAATGGTGCCAAGCTCCTCCAAAATGACATGCGTACAGCAACCACTCACAACGACACTCAACGATAAAACAGGAGAAACAAAACACATTGTCAGAGGAAGTCCTGGATCTAGCCACATTCCAGAACAGGTGGAAGTTGAGCAACCACAGAAAGAGATCTTCAGAATGCAGCAATATAAGACACGAGGGAAGCATTACAGAAAATGGATGAAATGATGGAGGAGATAAAAGCCACAGACCAAATGGAAATACAAGAGTTGAGGGATGTGGTAACTAAGTCAAACAGCGTGTTAACAGACTTTGAAGACAGACTTGTAGAAGCTGAGGAACATATCAGTAACCTTGAGGGCCAAGGCAGACTCCAACAAATGGGAAAGACTGTCAAACAAGATAATCAAAGAAACCTGACAACAGTGCTGGATGCTATGAAGAAGAACATTGTCAGAATACTGTAAATGGACACCAGAACAAGACACAACAAAGAAATCAACAGCAAAAGTAGCAAGGGAATTACTAGAGAAATATTTCCCCAACTTAATAAGTAAGAATCGGGCAAACATCCAGGAAGCAGAGCGGACACAAGTCAGACTGAGTCAAAGGAAGAATTCACCAAGGCACAGAATAGTTGAACTATCCAAATTTGAGGAAAAGGCAGTCGCCTATAGAGGTACCCAACTAAGAATATGCTCAGACCTATCAGCAGACACTCTGAAGAAGAGAAGAGAGTGAGACACATCTTCTGAAAGTTAATGAGAAACAGCGCAAACTCAAGAATCCTCTACCCAGTCAACTTATGTATCAAGATAGACTAGAAGTAAGAGTCGTTCAGAGAGAGAAACACTCAAAGAAGATACTAAACCCAGTTCTGCAAAAAATCCTTCCTGACCCACTGTGGTCAGAAAAACCACACCCATAGATTCTAGAAAGGAGAGCAACACATAGGGCAACTCAACCCAGACATCAAGACATTTTAAATGGTCCCCAAGATAGCATGGCCCCAATGGTGAAAAGAAGGCAAGAATGAAACATGCACTCATTTGCACAATGCACTGATAAGGGAGATAGGAAAATGCTCAACACAAAAGATACAAGATGACATCACAGAGTCCCCTGGTAGTGTTATAACTCTGAATATCAATGGACTGAAATCACCCATTAAAAGACAGAGACTAGCAGAATGGCTTAGAAAACACAACCCACCCATTTCCTGCTTACAAGGGACACATCTCAAGCTCACAGACGGGGAATGAAAGGATGAAGAAAAATATACCAAGAAATATAATCCAAAAAAAGTAGGATTTGCAACCCTAATCTCTGCAAAGTTGATTTCAAGTTGCAATCCATAAAAAGAGATAAGGAGAGACAGTATATAATGCTCAAGAAAAGATCAGTAGACCAAGAACCAATGAGCATTATAAATACTTATGCACCCAACAAAATATTTGTGAAATTCATTAGTTGAATACTCCCAAACAGGGTGCTCACACTTTCAGCATATGAGCTACTTATAAATGATCAAGTCAAAATGATCTATCAACTACAAAAATGCAAAACATTTATTTTATTTATTTATGTATTAAATTTATTCATAAATGCATTAAGAATTCTTTATATGTACAATGTATGTACATAGCCACATGAGTCCATATTGCACAACACAACACAATTAACTATGTACATTTTATGTCATTATCTGAGCTAACTGATGACTTGCACTGAATGGAATGAGCCAGGGATGCATAGTTTGGACAGTAGCTGCTGACAGTCAGCTTCAAGCACTCTTCCAAATGATCATCAGTCATGGAGGAACGGTACTTGGACTTAATGATCTTTATGTGGGAAAGGCTGACTCACGTCAATAAGTAGAGCCAAATAACGCAGTCAAGGAGGTATCATATTTTCTCATGTTTGGGTACTTTCCCTCTATGAGAAAGTTCCAGAACTGTTCATGCGCTCTGGACTTCAGTTGAATGTGGGCTTGTAGTGTCACAATCTTCCATTCCATGTGAAAATGATATGTTTTTGTCTTCTTACTTCATCTAGCTCCCCCACTCATTTTAATACCCTTTTTTATGTTTAAGAGAAAAATGCCAAGGTCTAAAAATTGGCTATAATTTAGCTTGTCAGTTTTGCTGCACTTAGCACAGTTGCTTGTGCTTGCTGGGTCCTGGGCGGGATCTGTGGCTGGATATGGGGACTGGTAAGGGGTGTTGGGTGAAGGACTGATTTTGGTACTGGTTTCTGCATGGAGTCCAGGTTTGAGCTAGGGTGGGGTCTGGGACTGGGTCCTGGACGGCATCTGGGGCTGGGTACTGGGCAGCATGTGGGGTTGTATCTGGGGCCAGAACAGGGGCTGGTTCCTGGTCTAGGTCTGGATATGGGTCTATGGTGGAAATTGGGGCTGGGTCCAGGGATGGGTTAAGGGCCAAGCCTGGATCTGGGTCAGGGACTGTGTCCTGAGATGGGTCCAGGGCTGGGTCCAGAACCGGAATAGGTGCTGGGTCTTGATCCAGGTCCGGAGATGGGCCTTAGTCTGGGTCTGGGTCCACAGCTGTGTCAGGGCCTGTGTCTGGGGCTGGGTTTGGGGTTCATCCCTGGGCAGGGTCTTGGGCCAGGTCCAGGGCTGGGTTTGGGATGGGTCTCTGCTGGGGTTAAGCTAGAGCTGGGGATGGAGCTGAGTCCAGGGCTTGTTCCTGGGCAGGGTCCGGGGTTGGGTCCAGTGCCAGAATAGGGCCTGGGTCCCGATCCGGGTATGGGGCTGTGTCTTTGGAAGGGTCTGGGCTGGGTCAGGGGCTCTGTCTGGGGCTGGTTCCAGGCCTGGGTCCTGGGTGGGGTCTGAGGCTGGGGCCGGGGCTGGTTCTTGGGCGGGGTCCAGGGTTGAGCCGGGACTGGATTTTGGGAAGGGTACAGGGCAGGATCTGGGGCTGAGTCCTGGGTTGGGTCTGGGCATTGGTGCTGGGTGTGGTGCGGGGCTGGATCTGGAATCAGAACAGGGCGTAGTTTCCATCTTCGGAAGTTTTCAGGCCTAGTCAGGAGCTGAGTCTTGTGTGAGGTCTGGGGCTAGATCCACGCCTGATTCCTGGGCAGGGTCCAGGGTTGAGCTGGGACTAGATCACTTGAGAGGGGTAAGGTCTGGGACTGAGTCATGGGTGGAGTACGGGTCTGGTCTGGGTCTAGGGACGGGTCCAGAGGAGGGTCCTGGCGCTGGGTCCGATTCCAGGAAAGAGGCTGATTTCCAGTCTGGCTCATGGCCTGGGTCTTAGATGGGATCCAAGGCTGGATCCAGAACTGGGTCTGGGACATGTTTCAGGGCTGCGTCTTGTGTGGGACTGAGGCTGGGTCCTGGGTGGGGACCTGGGCAGGGTCAAGGACCAGGGCCAGGGTGGGTCCTGGACAGGATCTGGTGTAGCTGGGGTGGGTTGCATGGCTGTGTCTGCTGTTGGGACTGGGGCTGAGCCTTGGACATGCTCTGAGGCTTGGTCCGAGGATGGAACAGGGGCTGTGTCTTGGGCCTGATTCAGTGCTTGGTCTTGAATGGAGTCTGGGACTACATCGGGGGCTGGGTCAGGGGCTGGGTCTGGGTCCAGATTCAAAGCTGAGGTCCTAAGTGGGGTCCAGGACTGGATTCAGGAAAGGTTCAAGGACTGGGTTGGGGCTGATTCTGGAACTGGGTACTGTGCAGGGTCCAGGGTCAGGTCTAGGGTTGGCTCCTGGGTGGGATCCAGGTTTGAACTGGTGTTAGGTCTGGGACTGGGTCCCGGACTGAGGCTGGGTCCAGGTTTGGATAAGGGGCTGGATCTTGGGTGGGTCAGGGACTGAATTTGAGGCTGGATACTGGGAAGGGTCAAGGGTTGGGTCTGGGGTATGATCAGGGGCTTTGTTGGGTCCAGGACATGGCTGGGGTTGGAGGTGGGTCCTGAGTGGGATCTGCAGATGTGTCTGAGGTTGGTATCTGGGCAGGGTTCAGGTCTGTTTCCAGGGCTGGAACAAGGGGCTGGGGCTGGGGTTGGTTCCTGGGTGGGGTCTGAGGCTGGACCTGGGCCAGATCAGGGATAGGGTTTGGGGCCAATTTGGGGACTGGGGACTGGATGGGGTCAGTTGCTGGGTCAAGTACGGGGTCCGGGGCTAGTTCCAGGGCTGGGTATTAGGAAGGATTTAGGTCTGGGTCCCAGGCTAGTTCCTGTGCAGGATCCAGGATCAGGTTCTGGGCTAGCTCAGGGGCAGGGTCCGGGTATGAGCTATAGCTGGGCCAGAGGTTGGGCCTGGGTCTGTGTCCAGGTCCAAGGTTGGATACAGAGCAGGGTACTGGACGGGGTCTAGGAATGGATATGGGGCTGCTTGCAATGCTGGGTCCATGGCATTGTCTGGGGCTGAGACCAGGGCAAGGTCCTGGGCTGGGTCTGGGACTGGGCATAGGGCAGGGTCCGTGGTTGTGTCTGGGGAAGGAACAGGGGATGGATTCCTGTTGGGATCCGGGTATGGGTCTTTTGGGGGGGCTGGGGACTGGAACAGTGGTCATGGTTTGGATCTAGGGATGGGTCTAGGGCAGGGTCCAGTGATGGATCCTGGGTTGAGTATTGGATGGTGACATGGACTGGGTCTGGGTCTTGGTCTTGGTCTGTGTCAGGGCTGGGCCTGGGTTGGGTCATGGGTGGGTTTCGGAGCCATGTACAAAACTGGGTTCTGGGTGGGATTCAGGACCAGGTCAGGGGACAGGTCCGGGGCTGGGGCTGGGATTGTGTCCAGGGTTGGGTATGCTGCTGGTTCCAGGGATGGTTCTGGAGGTGGATCTGGATCTGGATTCAGAGCTTGGTTCTAGATAGATTTTGGATCTAGGTCCTGGGAACAGTCCAGGGTCAGGTCCAGGGCTGGGTCTTGGATGGGGTGCAGGGTTGATCAAGGGCTGGATACAGGGCTTGGTCTTAAGCTGAGTCTGGGGCTGTGTCAGAGATTGTGTCCTGGAGAAGGTACTACATGGGATCCAGGGTTGAGCTGAGGCCATGGCTGGTTCTGGGTCTGGGTCCCGGGCTGGAGCCAGGGCCATGCTGGAGTCTGCGTCCTGGGCGGGATCCACTAATGAATCCAGAGTCAGGTCAGAGGCCAGGTTCAGGGTCAGTTGCAAGGTTGGGGCCTGGGCAGGGTTGGGGATGGCTCTGGGGCTGTGTCCAGGGGGTGGTCCAGGGCCAGATCTGGGGCTAGGTCTTGACTGGGATTCGGGGCCTGGTCTGGGGCAGGATCTTCAGCAGGGTCTGTGGTCAGATTCAGGGCTGGATCCTGGGTGGGATCCTTGGTTGAACTGGGGCTGGGTCTAGGGCTGGGTCTTGGGTGGGGCTCCGTGCTTGGTCCAGGGCTGTGTTGGGCATGGATTCTGGCCTAGAGCTGGGTCTGAGGCTGGGTTCAGGGTTGAGTCATAGGCTAGGTCTGAGTGTGGGTCTTGGGTAGGGTCCAGGGATGGGACTTGGTCCTCAGCAGGGTCTGGGTCCAGATCCAGGACTGGGGCCAAGTCTGGGTGCTGGTCAGGGTCCAGGGCTGTATCCAGGGTTGGATCAGGGGCTGGGTCCTGGGCTATACTCTGGAAGGGGTCTGTGGTTCAGCCGGGCTGAATTCATAGCTATGTCTACCACTGGGTCCTGAGATGGGTCTTGGGTGGGGTCTGGGCAGACTCCAGGACTGGAATAGGGGGTGGATCCTGGGTGGCGTCTGGGGCTGGGTCCAGTGCATGATCAGAGATTGGGTTCAGGACTGGGTTCGGGGCTGGGTCAGTGTCTGGGTCCAGTTTTGGATCTGGGACTGGGTCCTGGGCAGCATCCAGGGCTGGATCTGGGTCCTGGGTAGGGTCCGAGGATGGGTCAGAGGCTGGGTCTAGGATGAGAACAGGGGCTGGATCCTGGGCGGGGTCTGGACCTGGGTCCAGTGCTGTGCCCAGGGCATCATCAGAGGCCAAATCTGAGGTCTGTTCTGGACCTGGGTCCTGGGTGGGGTCCTGGACTGAGTCCGGGGATGGGTTCTTGGTGGAGTCTGGGGCCAGATCCAGTCCGGGGTCCTGGGAGGGGTCCAGGGCCAGTTTGGGGCTGACTCCAGGGCTTGGCACTAGCTGGGTTTGGGGGACAGGTCCTGGGCATAGTCCAGGGTTGAACAAAGGCTGGGTTCAGAGGTAGGCCTGGGTCTGTGTCCTGGGCTAACACCGGGATTGTGTCCAGGTCTGGGTATGGGGCGTGGGCTGGTGCTAAGTCCTGGGCAAAGTCCGGGGATGGATATGGGGCCAGGTAAGGGGCAGGGTTCTGGGTTCTGGGTGGGGTCCAGGGCTGGGTCTGAATCTGGGTCTGAGTCCTGTGTGGAGTCTAGGACCAGCTCTGGGGCTGGCACTGGGGCTGGGTCCAGTTCTGGGCTGGGTCTTGGGCGGGATCCTGGGCTAGGTTGGTGCTGGGTCCACTGCTGAGTCCCAGGCTAGGGCTGTGTACAGAGTTGGGTCCTGGGCAAAGTCCAGAACCAGGTCCTGGCCTGGGGCTGGGTACTGATCTGGGTCCTGGGTGGCATATGGGGACAGGTCTGGGGCTAAGTTCAGGGTGGTGTCCAGGGCTAGGTCTTGGCTGGGTCCTGGGCAGGGTCCAGGAATGAGCCATGGGTAAGGGCTGGGTCTGGTCTGGGTCTTGGGCAGGTCCAGGGATGGGTGGAACTGGAGCAGGGACAGCATCCTGGATGGGGTCTGGATCGAGGACCAGGACTGGGCAGGTTGGATCAGGGAATAGGTCTGGGGCTGGGTTTGGATCAGGGGTGCAGCCAGTGTTGGACTGGTGGTGGGTCCTGGGCTGGGTCTGGGGGTGGGTACGGTTCAGTGCTGGTTCAAGATGTGGGTTTAGGGCTGGTTCTTGGGCAGGGTCCTGAGCCAGTTTCAGGGCTAGCTCTGGGTCCAGGTCCAGGGGCTGTGTCCTGGCAGGGTCTGTGGTTGGATCCAGAGTATGAACAGGGACTGGGTCTTGGTGCAGTTCCAGGGCGGAGTCTTGCCTGGGTCTGTGTCTGGATCAGTGCTTCATCCAGGTCTGGGTTCAGGGGTGAGTCTGGGTTTGGGCCAGGGGTGGGTTCAGGTCTGGGTGTGGGAGTGAGCCCAGGGTTGAGCCAGCAGTGGCTTCAGGGCTGGGTTTGGGACTGGATCCAGTGCTGCGTCTGGGTGTGAGTCTAATGCTAGACACAGGTCCAGGTCTGGGTCCTAGGCTGGATCCAGGCCTGGCCCAGAGGCAGCGTCTGGAGCCAGTTCCTGGTCTGGGTACAGGACTGGGTCCTGGGTGGGGTCCAGGGATGGGGCTGGGGCTGGGTTTGTGCTTGGTCCAGGACTGGGTCCATGGCTGGGTCAGTAGTGGGTCCTGGACTCTATCTAGGGCTGGGTCCCTGTTCAGGTCTGGGACTGGGTCTTGGGCAGCGCCTGGACTTGGTCCAGGCCCAGGTTAGGGCCTGGGTCCAGGAAGGTATTCGGTCTGGGTCCTGAGGAGGGTCCAAGTCTGGGTCAATGGCTGGGTACTGGGTGGGATACAGGGCCAAGTCCTGAGCTGGGTCCTGGGTGGGGTCTGAGGCTGAGCAGAGTCTGGGTCCAGGGTTGGGTCCGGTGCTTGGTCCTGAGCAGGATCTGAGGTTGGGTTCATGGCTGGAACAGGGCTGTTTCCTGGTCTAGTCTGAACCTGGGTCCTGGGTCCTGGTTGAGCTCGACTCAGAGCTGGGTCCAGACCAGGTCAGGGATGGGTCCTAGAGTAGGGTCCAGCATCTAAACAGGACTGGATCCGGAGCTAGGTCTACATTCGCATCCATGTCAGGGCCTGGATCCAGAGCTGAGTCCTGACCTGGTTACTAGGCAGGGTCTGGGGCTGAATGCCTCTGCATTCACCATTTCAGGTGTTGGGTCTGGAGCAGCTTCATGGTCTGGGTTCTGGGGCAGGATCCTAGGCAGAGTCTGGGGCCAGATCTGGAGCTGACTTTGAGTTTTAGTCCTGTGTGGGTTCCAGGGCCAGGTCCTGGACTGGGTCTTAAAGGCATCCAGAGTTGAACCACAATTGGGTGCAGGTCTGAGTCTGGGTCTGGGTCCAGGCTGGAACAGGGCAGCACCCTATACCTGGTCCACAACTGTGTCTGGGGCCAGGGCCAGGCCTGAGACTGGGGCCAGGGCTGGGTCTAGGTCAGATTAGGGAATGGGGCCGAAACTCAGTTGAGGGATGGTCTGGGGCCGGGGCTGAGTCTGGTCCTGGATCCTGGTCAGGGTCTGGGGGTAAATCTGGGTCCAGTTCAGAGGCTGGGTCTGGAGTGGGTTCTGGGTCTGGGCCAGGGTGGGTTCAGGGCTGGATCTGAGGCCAGCTCAGTGGCTGGGTCCGGGGCCAGTTCCAAGGCTGGGTTTCAGTCTGGGTCCAGGGCTAGGTCCTGCATGGGGACTGGGGATGGATCCAAAGGCAGAATTGGGGCTGGGTCTTGGGTGGGGTCCAGGACTGAATCCTGGGAGTGGTCTATGGCCAGGCCTGGGGAGGTGTATTGGGTGAGGGCCAGTACCAGGTCCTGGGCTGGGTCCTGGGC
Source organism: Nesogale talazaci (assembly GCA_004026705.1). Classification (NCBI taxonomy): domain Eukaryota; kingdom Metazoa; phylum Chordata; class Mammalia; order Afrosoricida; family Tenrecidae; genus Nesogale; species Nesogale talazaci. The sequence goes on along the minus strand of PVJH01002231.1, from coordinate 162,538 downwards.
AAGGTCTGGGGTTGATCAGAGACTAGGTCCAGGGTTGGATCTGGGTCTGGGTCCTGAGCGGGGTCCAGGGATGGATCTGGATCTGGTACATGGGCTGGCTACTAGTCCAAGTCCAGAGCTGGCTCTTGGGCATGGTCGGGGGTTGGGTCTGGGGTTGGGTGAGGGGTAAGGGCTGGGACTGAGCTAATGGTTCTGGGTGGGGACCAGGATTGGGTCCTGTGCTAGGTCTGATTGTAGGTCCTAGGTGGGGTCCAGGGCTTGGTCCAGGGCTGGAACAGGGACTATTTCCTGGTCCGGGTCTGGGGCTGGATCCTGGGCAGGATCCATGGTTAAGTCAGCTCTTGACTTACAGCTAGGCACAGGCCTAAGCATCGCACCAGTCACAACACAAGTCCCAGCCCCAGGTCCATCCCCAGGCATAGACCAAGTCCCTTCTCCTGCCCCTGCCCCACCCCAGCCCTAGTCCTAGCTTTAGAACCTGCCCGAGACTCAGACCCAGCATCAGTCCCCAAATCAGTCCCAGGCCCAGCCCCTTACCGAGACCTAAACTCAGAACCAGGCCAAAACCCAGCTGTAGTCTGAGCCCCAGGCACTGCCCCAAGGGCAGCACAAACTCCAGCCCCAGTCCCAGATACAGACCCAGTTGCAGCTGCAGTCCCAACCACAGCTACAGCCACAGCCACAGCCTCAGCCTCAGCCCCAGCCCCATCCTCAGCCACTAACCTAGACTCAGACCCAGACTCAGACCTGGGCCCAACCACATCTGCATGCCCAGCCTCAGCTCCAGTTGCAAACCCAGACCCAGACCCAGTGTCAGTCTTTGCCTTAGCCCCAGCCCCATCTTAACTGCAACTACAGCTGCAGCACCAGCACAATGGCCAGCCTTAGCCCCAGAACCAGCCCCCATCTCAGGCCCAGGCCCAACAGAATTACTAGTCCTAGGCCTAGCCCTAGCCCCAACCCCAGCCACTGCCAAAGTCACAACCGCAGCCCTAGCCCTAGCCCAATCCTAAGTCCCAGCCCCAGCCACTGCTGTAGCCCCAAAACACAGGTGCAGCCATAGCCTAAGTCCAAGCCTAGGCACAGCCCCAGCACCAGTTCCAGCACCAGCCACCAAACCAAGACTGAGACCCAGACTCAGACCCCAACACAGACCCAGCTCCTCGGTGGTTCCCAGGTGCAACCCCAGGCTCAGCCCCAGCTCCAGCTCCAGACCCAGTCCCAGCCCCAGCCCCAACCCCAACCCCAGGCACAGCCACAGACTCACTCTCAGCCCCTAACCCAGGCCCAGACCCAGACCCAGACCCTGCCCCAGCCCCAGTTCCAGCCTCAGCTACAGCTGCAGCACCGGCACAACTCCAAGCCCCAACCCCAGGTCTAGCACCAGTCCCAGCACCAATCTCAGGCCCAGGCCTAGGTCCATCCATATGCCTAGCCCTAGCCCTAGCCCCAGGGCAAGCCCAGGGGCTTGCACCCAAACTGCAGCCCAAACCACACATACAATGGCATCTGTCCAGGCACAGCTGCAGCCCAAACCAAACATGCAATGCCATCTGCAACCACAGCCCAAGCACAGCCCAACCCCAGGCCTAGCGCCAGCACCAATGCCTGCCACAGGCCCAGGGTCAGTCCCACCTTTAGTTTTAGCCCTAGTCCCAGACTCAGCCCTAACCCTAGGTCCAGCCCCAGTCCCAACCCCAGCTCCTCCCTAGCCCCATAACCTGGCTGAGACCCAGCCCCCATCAAGGTCACAGTCCTCACCCTATCCCTAGAGCCAGCTTCAGCCCTAACATTAGCCCTAGTCCCATCCCGAACCTTAAACGTAGCCCTAGGCCTACCCCCAATCTTAACTCTAATCCTAAACCTAACACTAAACCTAACCAAAACTCTTAAACCAAACCAAAGTCTTTACCTAAAGCTAACCCTAACACCAACCCCAACCCATAGCCCTAACCTTAAACCAAACCATAACCCTAAGCCATATATTTCCTCAGTGAAGTTTATACTGTAACTTCTGAACTTCCACAGTAGAGCGTGAACCTGTACGATTCACCATTTTCCTTAGGAGCTTGAAAATCAGAAGGTAGACTCGATCTCGAAAAATGAAACTGCTGGATGTTCTGTTGAACAGAAGTTGTTGAACCTTTAACAGATAATTGTGTGATGAAACACCTTAACTTCCATGAAAAAAAAAATAAGGAATTGCATGGGGCCAAGATTGATTTAAGAGAAATGAAAATATTGGGTATACCACTGTACTGAAAAGCAAACAACTTTGTGAGGTTATGCAACAGTGAAATGCAGGAACTTGCACAATTTACAGTATTCCTAAGAGTCGTGTCTAAAAGGTAATGTTGAGAGGAGAGCCATGAAATTGCAGGAAGCATCATTGTACAGAGGCACATGAAACTCATAAGAGACAACTTGTTTTTGTGAAACAACTGAACTCCCATAGCAAGTTTCAGGAAACTCTTGAACTGTATGGGCCAATATTGTTCTGAGACCAAAGAAACTGCCACAGGCATCCTTGAACTGAGTAACAGCAAGCTGCAGGAGCTGTGTTTCCCTCAGGTGCCAGTTGGAAGAGCCCTGCTTGAGAAATTTAAGGAAACTGTGCCAAACTCCCTGACGTTGACTTTTTGCCGGAAATATCAATGTCCCTAGTAAAGTTCAACCCCGGCACTTCCACCATAGTGAACCTGCACATTTCACTGCTTTCCTTAGGCTCGTGAATCTCCAGAACATAAAGTTGATTGGAGAGAAGTTAAAGTGCTGGAAGCACCATGGAGCCAGGGCTCGTTAAACTCAGAAAGGCAACTTTGTGGTGAAGCACCTGAACTTCCATAACAATTTTCATGGAAATAAGGAAGCTTTAGGGGGCGATGTTGATCTGCGAGAAAAGAGCCCTCTCCGGCATATTGGAACTGAGGAAAAAGCAAGCTGAAAGAGCTGGGCTTCACTCTGGTGCAAGGAGATTCCACCAAAGTAATTGAAGTTCACATTTCTATGGAAACATCAATCTCCCTAGGGAAGTTGATTCTGTGACACCTGAATGTCCACGATAAAATGTGCATGCTTCAGTGTTTTCCTCAAATTCATGAATCTCCAGAACATACATGGAACTGAGACAAATGAAACTGTTGGAGACTTCTTCAAGCAGAGGCTTGTTAAACTCACAGAGGGAATTTTGTGGTGAAGCACCTGACCTTCAAAGACAAAATGTTTTTGTGAGAATGAGGAATCTTCATGTGGCTAGGTTTATCTCAGAGAAAGGAAACTGCTGGGTGTATCACTATACTTACAAACAAGTATCTTCTTGAGGTCGTGCAGTAGTGAAGCCCAGGAACCTGTGTGATTAAATTTTTTCATAGACCTATGAAAGGTAAAATTGAACTGAGAGAAATGAAACATCTGGAGTCATCACTGAACCTCAAAAAGGCCATGTTTATATGAAAAACAAAAGCTGGAACTTCCATGAAAAGAGTTATCAGGAGACACATGCCATGAGCCAATATTGTCATGAGACAAAATAAATTGCCAGAGGCATGCTTTAATTCAGATATCTGCCGTTTTCACAGTTTTCCCAAAGAACCTTGAATCTCCAAGTGAATGTAATTCTGAGGAAAAGAAACTATCTGCAGGAAGCACAGTTGGATGGGCTGTGTTAGGGTGAGTGTTTAAATTAGGGTTAGGATTCACTTGCTTCACTTGTGCATGAGTTCACGAAGATATTTATAAGTACAATGGTATACCTAGCAGTTGCATTTCTCTCACATGAACCTTGCCACGGGAAGATTCCTTACTCTCACGAAAACTTTTTGTCTTTGAAAGTCATGTGTTTCTCCCCAAAGTTGTAGATTCACGCTTTATCATCAAAGTGCAGGGGTTACAGGACTAGCTTTACAATGGACATTGCTATCTTGGGAGAAAAGTGAACATCAGTGAGTTTAGTGGAGTTTCCTTAAAATTCTGAATCAGCCTAGCACCTAAGGGAAACACAGCTCCTGCAGTTTACCTTTTCTAAGTTCAAGCATGCTTCTGGCTGTTTCTTTTGTCTCAGAAAAATACTGGCCTTGCAATTTGTGAATATCCTGAAAACTTTGTCATAGAAATTTAGCTGTTTCACTAATACGTTGCCTCTTATGGGTTTCACGTACAACACTGATTCCAGCAATTGCCGTCGTTCTCTCCTTATAACTTTTTATATATACCTTGCTTTAGCAATATGGTCAACTGTGCAAGCTCCTGTGCATCATAAATGCATAGTCTCACAAAGATATTTGCTATTCAGTGCAAAGGTACACCCAAAGGTTTCATTTCTCTTGAGATTTTCATGGTTTTCATGGTTCTAAGGAAAATGGTGAATCGTGCAAGTGCACACTCTCCCTTGAATGTTCAGAAGTCACAGCATAAAATTCACTAAGGACATAGATGGCTTAGAGTTATGGTGTGGTTCATGGTTACAGTTATGGTAATCGTTATGATTGGAGATAGGGTTAGGCTTGGAGATAGGGTTAGGGTTGGAGATAGGCTAAGGCTAGGTAGGGAGGTAGTGCTGGACCTGCCGCTAAACTAGTACTGGGGCAAAGGCTGGGTCTAGGGCTAAGGCTGGGGCTTGGGTGAGGTTTGGTCTGTGGCTAGGACTGGCTGTAGGGCTGGAAGTAAGCCTCATGTTCAGGTTATATCTAGAGCTATGGTTAGAATTGCATCTGGGGCTGGGTCACTGCTGGAGCTATGGCTATGGTTATGGCCATGGCTACAGTTAGTACCAAGGCTGGGGCTGGGGCTAGGGCTAGGGTTAGGGTGAAGGCTAGTGATGGGGAAGGGGCTGAAGTTGGGACTGGGGCTGGGGCAGAGCTAAGTCCTGGGCTGAGGATGTTGGTGTGGCCGGTGAAGCAGATAGTGCTAGGGCTAGGGTTGACGCTGGGGCCAAAGTTGGTGCTGAGCTTGTGGCTCAGTCTGAGACTGGGTCTAGGGCCAGGGTTAGGGCTGCAGCTGGGGCAAGGGCTGGGGCTACAATTAAGGCTAGAGCTTGGGGTTGCGACCAGGGCTGCAGCAGGGGTTGGGACTGGACCTGGCACTGCAGCTGCAGTTGTGGCTGGGCTTACAACTGTGACTAGCTGTGCATGGGGAGGTGGCTAGAGCTGGGGCTAGGTTTGCAGCTGGGGCTGCAGATGAGGCTTGGGTTGGGTCTAAGACTGGGCCCAGGCCTAACCCCAGCCTGAGCCCCAGACCTAGAGGCAGCCTCAGGCACAGCTGAAGCGGTAGCCCCAAACTCAGCCAGAGCCCCAGGCCTACCACAACCATAGCCCTAGCCCAACACCAGCCCAAGGAGCAGCAATCGCTACAACCCCAATCACAGCCATAACCACAGCCTCTGGTCAGCCCCAGCCCTAGCTGAAGTCAAAGTCACAACCCCTGCCCAAGCCCCAGGCACCACCTCAGCTTCAGCCCCCAGCCTCACACCCAGTCACAGCCCAAGTCCCAGGCCATGAAATAGCCACAGCCCAACCCAGACCTCAGCCCCAGGCCCAGCCCATGAAACAGCTCCAGCCTCAGGCCAGGCCCAGCCCATAGCCCAGCTCCAAGCTAGTTCTCAGCCCCAGTTCCAGGCCCAGGTCCTGGCCCAAACTAAGGCCCAGACCTACACCCAGAACCAGACACAGCCCCAGCTTCCAGCCGAGCCCCATGCACAGCCTCAGCTCCAGTCCCAGCCCCAGCCCAAGGCACAGCCTGATTTGTAGCCAAAGCTACAGCCATAGTGCCAACACCAGGACAATGCCCAGCCACAGGCCTAGTGCCAGCCTCTGACCCTGACCCAAGTCCAGTCCCTGACTCAGGCCCTGGACCAGGCCCAGTCATATTCCTAGCCCTAAGCCCTAAGCCAGCGCTACCACCAGCCCAAGCCCTTGCCACTGCTATAGTCACAACTGCAGGCCCAGCCAATCGAAGCACAAGCCTCAGCCCCAGCTGTGTCTGCATCCACAACTGCAGCTCCAGAGCGAGGGGCAGCTGCAGCTCCAACCAGAAGTGCAGTCATGCTGCAGCAGCAGCCCGAGCCCGTGGCCCAGACCCAGCTCCAGGCACAAGCCTCGCTGCAACCACAGGCACAGCATCAGCCCCAGCCCCAGACCTAGCTCCAGCTGCATCCACAGCCACAGCCCAAGACTCAGGCCTAGGCATAGCACCAGCCACGGCCATAGCTCCAGCACCAGCACCAGGTCCAGCCCAAATTCCAGCACTATCCCTCATCCCAGTCCCAGGCCTACTCTAGTAGCACCAGACCCAGACCCAGACCCTTCCCCAAGTCCAGTCCCAGGTCTGGATGCAGCACCAGTCACAGCCACAGCCCCAGTACCAGCAACAGCACCAGCACCAGGTCTATCCATAGTCAAAGGCCTGGCCCTTGGTCCAGGCACAGTCCCCGCCCACATCCCAGTGCCAGATGCAGCCAAAACCTGCAGCCAAGTCCCAGCCGCACCTTCCATCCCAGGCCGACCTCAGCCCCAGGCCCAGGCCTAGCCAAAGCCCAAGCACCAGAAGAAGCCACAGTCGTAGCCACAGCACCCCCTCCCCAGTCCTAGGACCTATCCCACCCTAGTCCCAGGCCCAAAGCCAGGCCCAGACCCAGACACAAGCCCAGCCCAAGACCCAACCCAGATCCAGAACTCCCAGACCTGTATGAGCCTCAGGCAAAGCCCCAACTCCTGCCCCAGCCCCAGACACAGCCCAAGCTTCAATTTAACCCCCAGCCCCAGCTCCAACCCCAGGCACAACTCCATCTACAGCCACAGCCCCAGGCTCAATCTTAGCCCCAAACCCAGTGTCAGGCGCAGCTGCAGCTCCTACCACAACACCAGACCAAGCCGCAGCCACAGTCTCAAGCACAGTCCCAGCCTCAACCCCTGACCCAATCCCAGCACAATGCCCAGTCCCAGCTCCACCTCCTGACCATGGCCTAGATCCAGCCCAAGCACCTGCCCAGGCCTGGCCCCAGCCTAGCTGTATGCCTAACCCCAGCCCTAGCCCAAACCCAAGGCCCAGCCACAGTCACTGCCAAAGCCCTAACCACCGCACCAGCACCAGCCAAAGTCTCCGTCCTAGCCCCAGCCCCAGCCCCAGCCAAAGCCCAAGTACCAGCACCAGCCACAGAAGCCTCCCCAGCCAGAGTCCACAGACCAGGTCCAGCCACAGATCCAGACCCAGATCCAGACCCACACTCAGACCCAAATCTGGCCCCAAACCCAGACCCAGGTCTAGACCTAAATGCAGACCTAGACCCAACTCCTGTTCAAGGCCCAGGCACAACTCCAGCTCCAGCTCCAGTCCTAGACTCAGTCCAGCATAAACCCAACCTGCAGCCCGAGCCCCAAGCCCAATTCCAACCGCAGCCCCAAACACAGCCTCAGTCACAGCATCAGGCTTAGGTCCAGCCCCAGCCACAAACCCAATTGTTATCCCAGACCCAGGTCCAGTCACAGCACCAGCCTCAGGTCCAGCCCCAGCTGCAAACCCAACTGCTGCCCAAGACCCAGGCCCAGCCTCTGCCACAGCCGCAGCAGCAGCAGCAACAGCAGCACCAGCCCAGACCCAGGTCCAGTCCAAGTGCCTGCAATAGGTCCAGCACCAGGCCCAGCCATACATCCAGCCCCAGATATAGCACAAGCCCTAGCCCCAGCCCTAGCCCTGCCCAAGCCACTGCTGCAGCCACAACCACAGCCCCAGCACCAGTGCCGGCCTCAGCCACTGCTGCAGAACACAGTCCTGGCTCAAGCCTCAGGCACAGCTGCAGCCCCAACAACAGCCACAGCTGCAACGGCAGCACCAGTCCAAGGCCCAGGCACAGCACCAAGCGAAATCCCAGCTGAAAAGGTGACCCCAGTCCTAGCCCAGGGCCAGTCCTACCTCCAGTCTTAGCCCGATTTCAGCTACAGCCCCCACACCAGCCCAAACCCTAACCCTAGTCCCATTGCCAGCACCTCCCTAGCCCCAGCACCTGGCCAAGGCCTAGCCCCAGCCCCAGCCAGAGCATTATGCTCACATTAGACCTAGACCTAGCCTTAACACTAACCCTAACCCTAACCAAACTCTAATACTAAATCTGTCTAAACCTAACTTTAACCCTATTCCTAAACCTAACCTAATACTAACACTGACTCCACCCCAACCTTAACCATAACCGTGACCCAAATCACAAACCTTAAGTCATGCATTTCCTTAGTGAAGTTTATACTGTGACTTTTGAACTTCCACAGTAAAGAGCAAACCTTTATGATTCACCGTTTTCCTTAGCACCATGAAAACCAAAAGGTGTGTTTGATCTGGAGAAATGAAACTGCTGGACTCTGTCTCTTGAACAGAGACAGGCAGACGTTTGAGAGACAACTGTGTGATGAAACACCTTAATTTCCAGGAAAAAAGAGAAGGACTATTAAGGGGCCATGGCTGATGGAGGAGAAATGAAGATATTGCATGTACTACTGCACTGACTAGCAAACATCTTTGTGAGGCTATGTAATAGTGAAGCCCAGGAACCTGCGTAATTTACCTTAGTACTAGAGAAAGTCATTGCCAAAAGGTAATGTTGAGCAGAGAGCAGTGAAATTGCTGGAAGCGTCGTTGTACAGAGGCACGTGAAGCTCATAAGAGGCAACGTTAAACAACTGAACTTCCAGAGCAGGTTTCAGGACACTTGCAAATTGCCGGGGTCAATATTGTTCTGAGACAAAAGAAACAATTTTCATGGAAATAAAGAAGCTTTAGGGGGCCATGTGGATCTGGGAGAAGAGACTGTTCGAGGCACACTTGAACTGAGAATCAGAAAGCTGCGGGAGTTGTGTTTCACTCAGGTGCGAGGTTATAGGAGTACTGATTCAAAATTTTAAGGAAATTCCACCAAACTAACTGAAATCCACTGTTCACCAGAAATACCAATGTCCCTACTAAAGTTAGCTCTATAGCATCTGATTTTCCATCATAGAGAGTGAATCTGCATGCCTCGGTGCTTTCCTTAAATTCAGCAATATCCAGAAAAAGCTTTGAACTGAGACAAGTAAAACTTTTGGAACCTTCATTAAGCAGAGGTTTGCGATCAGGAAACTTTGTGGTGAAGCACCTGACGGTCAATGACAAGATATTTTCATGAGAATAAGAAATCTTCACGTGGTGAGTAGGATCAACTGTGCTTCACTGCTGCACAGCCTCACAAAGACGTCTACTCTTCAGTACGATAATACACACAATAGTGTCATTTTTTTGGTTTTCATACTTCTTAGGAAAATGGTGAATCATGCAGTTTCACTCTTTACCACGCATTTTCAGAAGTCACCGTATAAACTTCACTAAGGAAATAGATGGCAGGGCTGATCCCCGGTGGCGTAGTGGTTGTGCGTGGGACTGCGGCCCATTGGGATGGAGGTTCAATTCCAGCTCCACAGGAGCAAAGGCTGGGCCTCCTACTCCCACCACCTGAGGGCAGTGATGCCCCCCCCCCAAAAAAAAAGAAACAGATGGCTTAGGGTTAAGGTTTGGTTCAGGATTATGGTTATGGCTATGGTTGGGATTAGGGTTAATGTTAGGTTAAGTATAGGGTTAGGGTTAGGTTTAGACATAGGTTTAGGCTTATTGCTAGTATTTTGGTTAGGGTTAGTGTTAGGGTTTGACTTAGTGTGAGGGTTATCATTAGGGTTAGGGCTAAGGTTTGGGTTGGGTTAGGTCTAGGGTCTTGGCCTAGGTTGGGCTGGTGTTGGGGCTGGGGCTGGTATTGGGACTGGGTCTGGATCAGGAGCTGGGGTTGGGGCTGTACTGTGCCTGGGGCTGTGGTTGTGGTAGTGACTATGGGCATGTGATTGCAGTTGGGGCTGCAGCTGAAGCTGGGCCTGTGCATGGGCCTAAGGCATGTGCATGGCACTGGGGTGTAGCCTGTGGCAAGGTTGGAGCCTGGGGCTGAGGCTGCAGCTAGGGCTGAGTTTGTGGTTGGGGCTGGGGCTGGGGCTGGGCCTGGGCCTGGGCCTGGGACTGCTGCTGCTGCTGCTGAATCTGGGGCAGGACTGCACTGGCTCTGAAGCTCAGCCTGTACATAGGGCTGGGGCTGAGGTGAGGGCCTGCACCTAGGAGTGGGAAGGGACAGGGACTCATTCTCAGTTTGGGGCCTGGGGTGAAAGGTGGGGTATTGGACTGTGGGTGAGGTTGTGGCTGTGGCTGTGGCTGTTGCTATGGAGGTGGCAGGGGCAAGAGTTGGGGCAGGGACAGGGTTTGGCCTGGGATTGGGTCTGCTACTTCTGCTGGAACAGTGCTGTGTTCAGTCTGGGTTTGGGTCTCGGAATGTGCCTGGAGCTGGGGCTGGGGCTGGGACTGGGACTACGGCTGTGGCTGTGGCTGCAGGTGGGTCTGAAGCTGGAGTTTGGGCTTGGGCTGGCCCTGAGGATGGGGCTGAGGCTGTGCATGTGGCTGGGTATGGGCCTGCAACTGAGGATGGGCCTGGGGCTGTGGCTGTGTTTAGGGAAGGGTTAGGGACTGCGATGGAGATGGACTGGGGCTTGGGCTGCACATGCTGCCAAGAAGGGGCCTGGAGCTTGGGTTGAGGCTAGGCCTGTGCAACTGGACCTGGTGCTGGGGCAGGGGCTGAAGCTGGGAGGGACTGGGGTTGCCCCTGTGGTTGTGGTTGCAGTTTTGGGTGAGGCTGCAGCTGTATCTGTGACTGTGAATGTGCATAAGGCTGGAACTTCGGCTGCAGGTGAGGCTGCTGCTGTGGCTGCGGCTGTGGCTGGCTCTGGGGGTCTGGGTCTGAGGCTGTTTCTGGGGCGGGGGTTACGATGGCACATGGGGCTGGGGCTAGGCCTGAGGGTGAGACTGGAATTGGGGTTGACCTAAAGCTGTGGCTGTGAAGGGAGATGGACTGGGCCAGGGACTGGGCCAAGAGGCAGGCATAGATATAGAACTGATGGTGGGGAGGGGCAGAACCTGGGTCTGTGTCTGTGCCTCAATCTGAGACTGGGGTTGTGCCTAGGCCTGGGGCTGAACCTGGGGCTTGGGATGGGGTTGTGGCTGGGGCTGAGGCTGTGGCTAATGCTGGGGCTGGAGTTGGGGCTGGACTGGGGCTGGGACTGCCGTTGCAGCTGTGGCTGAGGTTGTGACTGTGTATGGACCTGAGACCGGATGGGACAATGGCGGGGGCCTAGATGAGGCTACAACCTGGTGCTGGGGGTGCAGGTGGGGCTGGGCTTTGGTTTGGGCTTGGGGATGGGGGTGGACTGTAGCTAGGGCTACTGCTGTGGCTGGATCTGGGCTGGGCTGGCGCTGTGTCTGGGAGTAAGACTGGGACTGGGGCTGCGGCTGGGGCTGGAGTGGGTTTTGGACTAGGGCCTTCACTTTGCCTGGGGCTAGGGTGAGGAGGGGCCAGGCCTGATTCTGGGTCGGGATCTGAGACTCTGGCTGGGCCCAGGTACTGGACTGTGGCTGGGTCTGGGTCTGTGGCTGTAGCAGTGGCTCTGGCTGTGGCTGGCCCTGCATCCATTCCCAGGCCCAGCCCCAGCCCTAGCCTTAGCCATAGCCATACATCTAGCAGTTGCAGCACCTGCAGCTCCATCCCCAGCCCTAGCCCAAGCACTAGGCTGGGCTAGTCCTAACGCCATTGATAGGCCAGTTATAGCTGTTTACACAGCCTCAGTCACAGTCCCTGGCCCAGTCCCAGCCTAATCCAAATCCTAGCCCAAACCCAAGGTCCAGGCCCAGGTGCAGCCACAGCCACAGCCACACTGCAGCCCCTGCCCCGGTGTAACTCTAGCCCCAACCACAACTCCACGAGCAGACCCAGCAGCCAGCACAGCCATAGTAATAGCTACAGTCACAGCCACAGCCCCAACCAGAGCGCCAAACCTAGCCCAAGCACCAGGCCAAGCCTAAACCTCAATTCCATTTCCAGGTGAGCTACAGCCACAGGCACTGTCTCAGCCACAGCCATAGCCCCAACTGCAGGTGCAGCCCCAGCAGCAGCCCCAATCGCAGCAATAGCCCCAGCCTCAGACACAGTCCCAGGTGCAACTGCAGGCCCGCCCTCACCACCAACCCCAATCCAACAATGGGCCCAACCCTTGCGCCAACCTCAGCCTCAACCCCCAACTGTCCCAGTGCAGGCCCAAGATCCAACCCCAGGTCCAGTCCCAGCCCCAAGAGCAGCATCGACTGACCCTGGCACAGACACAGGCACAGCCCCAGCCCCAGCCCTAACTCTAGTCCCATCCCCAACCACTGCCCCATCCCCAGGACCAATAGCACCAGTCCCAGCACTAAGCACAGCGTGAGCCCTAGCCTCAACCCAAGCCCTAGTCTAGTTCTAGGCTCAACCCAAGCCCTAGTCCCAGCTGTAGCTCTGCTGCAGTCATGTATTTGAGATGTCAAATTTCATGATTGAGATGTAGGGGTGGAGTCTAGTCTGTTAATCTGGAGATAGCCATTGATTAGCCAATGAGGCCTCTGTGTGGGCTTGGTTTTCTCCTGAGACTTCTGGGAAATCTCACAGTATTTCTTTGGTGAGATGAGAGGGCATCTCCCCAGTTGTTGGGAGTCAGTCTCCAAGAAGACAAACTATGGACAAGACAATATGGCAGCATCCAAGGAGCTGGAGGAGAAGCCACACGGCCTTACCCTGATGGAACCAGACCTCTGAAGCTGGAGAAGCCACATGGAGAGCCCTGCCAATGCTGAGTTGCTTCTACCTCCACTGAATGCTGTTGATGGACCCTGAGCCCTGGAAGCGAAGAGCCATGAAGGAACCCCTGCTGGTGCTGGGATTCTGCACCCACTGACCTGTGACTTTGTGAGTCGGAAAGAGACTTTATAGACTGGTATCCAACATATGGGCTAATTTCGGACTTATGACTTTGACCTAGACTGGGTTAGGATGCTTTCTCAATGTTCCATTCCTTTTGTATGTAACCTTACCCCTATATCCATATGCATGTCAATGAATTTGTTTCTCTAGTCTACCCAGACGAACACAAGCTCTATCTCTGGCCTCAGCCCCAGGACAAGACCCAAACCCAGCCCCAGCCCCTCTTCCAGCCTTAGTCCCAGCCCCATCTATGGCCCACCCCCCACCCCAAATCCAGGTGCAACCCCAGCAGGTGACACAACCGCAGCAACAGTTGCAGTCACAGGTCCAGTCCAAGACCCAGACCCAGCCCCAGTCCAGTCCATCTCAACCCCAACCCCAAACACAACTCCAGGCAAAGCAGCAGCAGCAGCTACAACCACAATCACAGCCTCAGCACAGGGATGGCCGCAGCCACAGTCAAAACCGCAAATGTAGCCCTTGCACCTGCCCCAGGCATAGCCCCAGTTCCAGGTACAGCCCGAGCCCTAGTCCAAGCACCAGATGAAGCCTAAACCCCAATCTCATATTCAGGTTAGTTGCAGCCGCAGGTGCTGCCTCATCTGCCCCAGCCAGCCCCAACCCCAACTGCAGGCAAAACCCCAGCAGCAACCTCAAACACAGCAACACCCCAGCTCCAGCCCCTGCACCAGCCCCAGGCCCAGGCATAGCTGCAACTCTGGTTTCAGCAGCATCCAAAACCCCAAAACAGGACCAACCGATGCATCAACCCCAGTCTAAACCCCCAACTCTGTCCCAAGGATGGTCCCAGCTCCAGCCCCTGGCCCAGTCCCAGGCCCATTCCTGCCTCAGCCCTGGTCACCGACACAATCACAGGCCCAAGCATAGGCATAGCCCCAGCCATAGCAAAAGCCTGAGCCCCAGACCCAAATCCAACTCCCTGTGCTAACCCAAGGTCCATCCCCAGTCCAGGTGCAGTGCAGCTACAAGAGAAGCCCCACCCTCAGTCCCAGCCTGAGATCAGGTGCCATCCTGCCCAAGCCTCAAGAGCAGCCCCAGCCCCTGCTCCTGCCCTAATCCCATTCCCATTTCCACTCATAGCACTGGGGCATAGTCACAGCCACAGCTGCAGTCACAGCCACAGCCCAGCCCCAGACCTAACTACACCCCTAGCCCCAGCACTAGACCCAGTCCCAGCACTAGCCTCATCCCCAATCCAAGGCCCAACCCTAGCCCTCGCCTTAGTTGTAGTCCTAAACCTAGTGGCAGCAGCAATGGCAGTCCCAGCCCTGGCCCTAGCCCCAGCCCCAGCCCCAATGCCAGGGGCAACATGACCAGCCAACACAGCCATAGCAGGAGTCTCAGTCACAGCTACAGGTAAAAAGTTAGACCCAGCCCAAGTCACAAGCACAGGCACAGCCACTTCCCCAGCCCCAGCCCCAGCAACAGCTCCAGCTCCAGGCCCTGACCCAGAACCAGACCCAGCACCAGTCCTAGCACTAAATAGGGCCCAGCCCTCACCTGCACCCCAGTCAGAGGATCAGCTTTAGCTCAGGCCCTAGCTGTAAGCCTATCGTAGCCACAACCCCAGAACAAGATGGAAACACAAGTCCACGCCCAGCCACGGCCCAGCTCCCACCCAAACTGCAGGCACAGCTCCACCAGGTGCCATAGCTGCAGCTGTGGCCACGACTGCAGGTCCAGACCCAGCCGCAGCAACTGTCCCACCCCAGCCCATGCCAGCTGAAACACAGCTCCTGTCACAGCCCCAGTATCAGCCCTACTCTAAGTCTCAGTCCCAGCCTAATCCTAGTCCTAGCCATAGCCCTAGCCCTAGCCCTAGTCCTCATCCTAGCCCTAACCCTAACTTTAAGCCTAACCAAAACCCTAACACTAATCCTAAGTCTAAACCTAAACCTCATCCTAAAGCTAACTTAACACTAACCCTAACCCCAACCCTAACCATTACCATAACCATAACCACTAACCAAACCAAACCCTAAGCCATCTATTTCCTTAGTGAAGTTTATACTCTGACATCTGAACGTGCACTGCAGAATGTGAACTTGCATGATTCGCCCTTATCCTCAGCACCACGAAAATAGGAAGCTATATTTCATCTCAAAAGAAATGAAACTATTGGGAGCACTGTTGTTCTGACTAGCAAACATCTTTGTGAGGGTACACTGTAGGGAAGCACAGGAACCTGCACAGTTCACCACATCGCTAAGCAAGGCAGGTCTCAAAAGAATGAGCAGAGAGTGAGGAAGTGGCTGGAAGTAGAGGCATGTGAACCTCACAAGGCAACATTTTGGAGGGGACATCACTGCCCTCTGGTGGGAGTATGAGGCCCAGCCTTGCTCCTGAAGAGCTGCTGCTGGATTTGAACCACCAACCCAGTGGGCCGCAGTCCCACACACAACCTCTGCACCACAAGGGCTCAGCTAAGGTTGCCATTTTGAGGTTGAATGATAACTCCAGAAATTTCATTATTGTCAGTTCAATTTTACCTTTCATAAGCCTATGAAAAAAGATGGATCACCCAGGTTCCTGTGCTTCACTGGTGGATGACCTCACAGAAATATTTGCTTGCAAGTACAATAATACACCCAGCAGTTTCCTTTCATTCAGTTAAACCTAGCCTGGTGAAAATTCCTTATTCTCAAGAAAGTATGTTGTCTTTGAAGGACAGATGTTTCACCACAAAGTTTCCTTTCTGACTTCAACAAGTCTCTGCTTAATGAAGTTTCCAACTGTTTCATTTGTCTCAGTTCCATGTATTCTTCTGGAGATTCATAACCTTAAGGAAAACACTGAAGCGGGCAGATTCACTCTTTATCATGGAAGTTCAGGTGTTACAGAACTAACTTTACAAAGGACGTTGATGCTTCAGAAAAGTTTGGTGCAATTTTCTTAAAATTCTGAAATAACGGCTTTTCTAGCCTAGTGCCTGAGTGAAACACAGCTCCTGCAGCTTGCTTTTTCTCAGTGCGAGTGTGCCTCTTGCAGTATATTTCCTCACAGATCAACATTGCCCCCGAAAGCTTCTTTATTTTCATGAAAATTGTTGCCATGGAATTTCAGGTGTTTCACCACAAAGTTACCTCTTTGAGGTTAAGGAGCTTCTGCTCAATGGTCATTCCAGCACTTTCACTTTTGTCAGTTACACGTTAATTCTGGAGCCTCGTGGGTCTGAGGAAAACAGTGAAACACGCAGGTTCACTATCGTGGAAGTTTGGGGGTTGCAGGGAAACGTTACAAGGGTTACATAGTATATTTCCACAAAAAGTAAATTTCAGTGAGTTTGGCGCAGTTTCCTTAAATTTCTCAATCAACGACTCAATCAACGACTCCTAGTTAGCACCAGAGTTAGCACCTGCAGCATGCTGTTTCTCAGTTCATGGGCGCCTCTGGCAGTTTCTTTTATCTCAGAACAATATTGGCCCAGGCAATTCACGAGTCTTTGGAAACCTGTTATGGAAGTTCGGTTGTTTCACAAAAACGTTGCCCCTTATGAGCTTCATGTGCCTCTAACCAATGATGCTTCCAGAAATTTCATCACTCTCCACTCAACATTACCTGACTTTCTTTAGGAATAAGGTAAATTGCACATGTTCCTGTGCTTCACTGCTACATAGCCTCACAAAGATGTTTGTCTGTCAGTACAATAGCACTCCCAATAGCTTCATTTCTACCAGATCAACCCTGGCCCCTTAAGATTCTTTGTCTTTTTTGCTGGGTGTTCCATCACACAGTTGACTTTCAAAGGTTTGCCTGCCTTGGTTCAGTAAACTGTGCAGCAGTTTCATTTCTCGAGATCAAGTATACTTTTTGTTTTCATGGTACGAAGGACAATGGTGAATCATGCTGGCTCACTGTCTACCGTGGAAGTTCAGAAGTCATAGTATACGCTTCTCTAAGGAAATAGATGGCTCAGGGCTCTGGTTTTGTTCACAGTTATGGTTATGGTTGGGGTGGGGTTAGGGTTAGTGTTAGGTTAGGTTTAGGGATCAGGTTAGGGTTTGGTTTAGATTTAGGTTTAGTGTTAGAGTTTGGTCTTTGGGCTAGGCTTAGGGTTAAGGCTAGGGCTAGTTCTATGCTAGGGTAAGGCTGTGGCTGGGGTGGGGACTGGGCTTCAACCAGGTATTGGGGCTAGGGAGGTGCTGAGGATGGGGCTAGGGCTAGCTTTGGGGGTGGCGCAGAGACTGGGGCTGAAATAAGGCTAGCACTGGAGTTAGGGCTAGGGTTCAGACTGGGCTGGGGCTGGGACTAGGGCTAATACTAGGCATTCGGCTGAGCCTAGGGTTGGGCCTTTGGCAGGCTCTTGGGTTGGCGCTAGTCCTGGTGCTGGAGCTGAGCATGGAGCTGGGGCCGGGCCTGGCCTGGCCTTGGTTGGAGCTAGGGCTAAGGCTTGGGCCATGTATACTGCTGGGCCTGGGGCTGGGGCTGGTGCAGCTGCATGGACTGGGGCTGGCCTGGGGCTGCAGCTGCAACTATGGCTAGGCCTCGGGTTGGGGCAGGGGCTGGTGCTGCATCTGGTGCTGGGGCTGGAGCTGGGGCTGCACCTGGAAATTTGCTTGTGGCTCGAACAGGAGTGCGATCTGGGCCTAGGTCTGGGCCTGGATCAGGGTCTTCGCTGAGCTTGTGTCTGGGCCTGGGCCTGAGCTTGCCTCATGGCTGGGCTAGGGGTTAGGGATGGGGTGGTGCTGGTGTTTGGGCTTTTGCTAGGGCTGGTGCTTGGACTTTGGCTAGGACTGGGCCTGGGACTGGGGCTGAGGCTGGGTCTGGGCTGCAGAATCAGGCTGGGACTTAGCTTGGGGCTTTTGCTTCACTTGGCACTGGGGATTGGGCGAGGGCCGGGCTTGGACATAGGGCTAAGCCTGTGGCTGTGGGTAGGCCTGGGACTAGTGCTGGTGCTGGTACAGGGTGTGGGGTTGTGCTGGTGTTGTGCCGGTTCCTGGGGCTGGACCTGGGGAAGGGACAAGGGTGTGCTAGGCTTTTGGCTCAACCTGGGTCTGGTGCTGGTATTAGGGATGGGCAGGGGCCTGGGGCTGGTGCTGGTCCTGGAGCTGTGGCTGTGGCTGGGGAAACACCTGGGCCTGGGACTTGGACTGGGGCTGGGGCTATAGTTACATAGGCAGCTGGAGCTGGCTCTAGGGGTGAAGCTGATGCTGGGGCTGTGGTTGCACCTGGGGTAGCACCTGGAGTTTTGTCTGCACCTTGGGTTCGGGCTATTGCTGCGGTTGCAGCTGTGCCTATGGCTGTGCAAGAGCTGGTGCTGCGGCTGGGCCCAGAGCTGGTGCTGCGGATGTAGCTTGTGCTTTGACTGGACCTCTGTCTGCACTTGCTACTGTGGCAATGGATGGTGGCAATGGATGGTGCTGGCACTGGCACTGGGGTTAGGGTTAGGGCTAGGCATATGAATGGGCCCGGGCCTGCACTGAAGGATCGTCCTGGATCAGCATCAAGGGCTAGCCCTAGGCCTGGGGCCAGTGATAGGGTTGTGTTGGAGCTGGTGCTATGGCTGCAGTTGTGGCTGTAGCTCGGGTTTTGCCTGGGGCAGTGGCTAGGGCTGGAGCTGGTCTTGAGGCTGGGGATGGGCCTAGAGCTGAGACTCCACCTGGGGCTCAGCCAGGATCTGGGTCTGCATCTGATATTGGGTCTAGGTCTGGGCCTTGTTCTGAGCCTGAGCCTAGGGCTTAGTCACAGCTCTCCTAGGAGTCCTATGGGAACATAAACTGCCAAATTAAATGCAAGCAATTATAACAGCATTCTGTTTTGTTTTTAATGATTCTGGTTCATTTCAATTTATCTGCCTTGGTCTGCCTACTGAGCTCATGGAACAAAGTTGCAGAACCTAAGACACAGAGGATATTGTAGCTCCTAAGAGTAGTGCTTTCCAATAGCACAGTGGTTACAAGTCGGACTGCTAACAGCAAGGTCAGCACTTCGAATCCACTCAGCTCTCTGTATGAGAGAGATGAGGCTTTCTACTTCTGTAAAATTACCCTCTCAGAAACCTATGAATCAGAATGAACTCAGTGGCCTTGAGTGTTTGATTTCTCCTACAGAACTTTCTGGAATAATGGATAACTTCTGTATCTGCACTGTCCAATGTGGTAACAACAAACTGTTGCTACTGGACACTTGAATTATATATAGCCAGTGAGACTGAAGGATCACATTTAAGTTTTATTTCAGTTGAGTTAGATAGTCTTAACCGGCTGTTTAAATTTGAAGTCAGGGTGTAGGAGAAGATGACACAGACAGGAAAGGTGGGAGGTGGGCAGTTTAACCAGGGGGCGGGTGGCCTGAGGTCTTATGGGGCAGGAGAGCCTAGAAGGGCTATTTATGTCCTGGAATGCTCCCTGTGGACTCTTATGTGCCCTTCCTTCTCTGACTTTCACTGAGAAGCCAGATAGATCAGGCAGGGCTTGGGTTAACTTACCCAATAGGCACAATGCCTAGGGATCCCTTGAGAAAGCAACCCCCAAGAAAAATAGTTGCATTTGAAATATGGTGTTGACAGAGAATAGTGACCATACCAGAAACTGCCAGGAAAATGAACAGATCTGTCTGAAAGAAGCTCAGCCAGAATACTTCTTCGACGTGAGGATGGCAAGACTTCATCGCACATACTTTGGACATGTTTTCTGGAGATAACATGTCCAGGAGAAGGACATTGTGTTAGTCTGGGTAGACAAAAGAAGCAAATTCATAGGCACTCATGTGTATAAGAAAGAACTTTCTACAGCTCAGGGAGAGGGATACCATCAGAGCACACAGGTGCAAATCAAAAGGGAGGAAGGAAGAGTGGCTCACCAAGTCCTGAGGATGATATTCCTGCTCAGAGCAGTCAATGCACTGAGAGAATCATGGCCAGCCCCTCTATGAGACACGAGGTCCTTCACTGGCCCATAGCACTACAGGGACAACATCGAGACACAGTGCCAGAATTATGCCCAATCTGACCCCATCACACCAAGGCGCAACACTAAGGCTGTGTAAAAGAACAGCAAAGGGACTAGAGCAGTGAAGTTCCCAGGGAATACCAAAAATAGACTTTGGGGCCAGGACATAGCATCCCATCAGGCCACAGGAAAACACTCCTAAAGAGCAACAAACAGACCTTCAATTATGGATAGGCTTTTCTTTTTTTGTTTGTTTTTGGGGTTTTTTAGGCTTTTCTTTCTTTGTCATTGGTTTTTGATGTCTTGATTTCTTTTGTTTGCTCTGTCTTGGTTTCTGTGCATATTATTATCTCTGCAAGTCTACCTAGATAAGATAAGGGTGATAAACAATCTGAAGGAGAAAGCATTGGGACAAATGGTTGGGGGGAGACAGGGGGAGGCAGGTGAAAGGAAGTGGGTATTAAGAAACCCAGGGACAAGGAAACAACAAGTGGCCTTAAATCAATGGCATAGAGGGCGAAGGAGGTCTGATCAAGGGTAATGTAACAAAGAGGAATTACTGAAACCCAAATAATAACTGAACATGATAGTGGGACAGGAGGAAAGTAAAATGAAATAGAGGAAAGACACAGGAGGAAAAGCGCATTTATGGAGGTCTCAATATATAGATATGTACATATGTAAATATTTATATATAATGATCGGGAAATAGATCTATGTATTTATAGGTTTAGTATTAAAGTAGTAGATGGACATTGGGCCTCTACTTAAGTACTACTCCCTCAACTCAAGAACACTACTGGCATTTTATGATACTCGCTTTCCCGACATGATTGCAGAAGACAAAATGGGTGCATAAGCAAATGTGGTGAAGAAAGCTGATGGTGCCTGAGAGCTCCCCTTCCTGTGATGTATGTCCTTATCTGTAATTAGGGGCCTGGCTTAGCTCCAGAGGGTATGTAGGCATGGGATATAGAATAAAGGAGGAAGCCTGCCTCTCTCCAGCCTGCCTCCCTCCAGGCAGCCTCTCTCCTGTCTCTCTCTCCACGTGGACCATCTAGCGGGGTGGAGGTGATCATGTACCATGAAAGGATAGATATGTAACTTGTAGTGCTCTTCTCTCTCTATCTCTCTCTCATGATCTCTATATTGGTGTTATAATAAATAATAATTATCACTACACAACTACCTGTTGAACTCTTGCTGTGAGTATATCAGAGGCCTGATCACCCCCTGATAGCAGACAACATTGTACTTCGAGATAGGTCTAAAAAATATCTTTCTGTTTTTGTTTTAAATCATTGGGGTCTCATACAGCTCTTATCATAATTCATACATGCATCCATTGTGTCAAGCACATTTGTACATTTGTTGCTATCATCATTTTGAAAACATTTTCTTTCTACTTGAACCCTTGGTATCAGCTCATTTTCCCCCTCACTCCTTCCCTCATGAGTCCCTGATAATTTATAAATCATTATTTTTTCATGTCTTACACTGACCAATGTATCCCTTCACCCACTTTTCTGTTGTCCATCCCCCAGAGAAGGGCTTATATGTAGATCATTGCTATCAGTTACCTTTTCTTCCCCCACCTTCCCCTTCCCCTCCTGGTATCACTACTGTCATTATTGGTCCTGAGAGGGTTATCTGTTCTGGATTCCCTGTGTTTCCAGCTCTTATCTGTACCTGTGAACATGCTCTGGTCTAGGTTAATTGGAAAGGTAGAAATGGGTTCATAATAGTGGGGGGGGGAGGAAGGGGGCAGAATTAAAGAACTAGAGCAGCGGTTCTCAATCTGTGAGTTGTGACCCTTTGGGGGTTGCATGGCACTTTCACAGAGGTCCCCTTATTCATAATAGTATAAAAATTACAGTTATGAAGTAGAAATGAAAACAATTTTATGGTTGGGGGGGGGGTCACCAAATAGTCACAGCAGTAGAAAGGTTGAAAACCACTGAACAAGAGGAAAGTTGTATGTTTCATCGGTGCTATACTGCACTGACTTCTCTCTTCCTTATGTAAGGGATGTTCACTTGTTTACAGATGGACTTTGGGTTTCACTCTGAACTCCCCCTCATTCATATTGATATGATTTTTTTGACATCACGGCCCTCTGGTGGTCATAGGAGCTACCCAGCCTTGCTCCTGGAGAGCTGCTGCTGACTGCCTTGTTCATCCTGTGTCTCAAACTCCAAGCTACACTACCCGTGGAACACCTAATCGTGGACTGTGTTGCTGTGAGTTGAGGTTCCTTCAAGCCCTGCTTCGCCACGCTCCTGGGATATACATCTCTTGAGCTGGGGACTGTTGGACTCTCTCATCTGACTGATGGTTGGTGACCTGCTTTGCTATTTGCTGCTTGTGGTCAGATAGCCTAAGTTGCTCTACAGAGGACTACTCAGCGGCCCTCAAGACTTGAAGGACTGCCAGTCTTCTAGCTGTCTCACGCAAGTGAGTTGCACTGAGCCATTTTTACTGCTTTATAGTTAACTGTTTATTTCTTAAGTTAGATATCTTACCATCTATATAAATAGAGAGAATTATTAGTGTCCTGGCTTTGTTTCTCTAGCGAACTCTGTCTAACATAGTAGGTCTTGCCACACCCTCAGCATTTGCCTCAATAAGGGTAGAGGTGATTTGGGTAATGCATGCCTTGTGCCTTCCAGCTAACACTGGGACTGAGATGGCTGTTGTGACTCCTTCTGTGGCTATTCCTAGTCCTCCCCTTGGAGGTGCTGTGAGGTAGAATCTAATAGATGTAGCATGGAATGAAAGAGAGGAATGAATGGAGATAGAAAGGAATGAAATTTTATAATATATGAACAGAATCTTTGGGGGAGTCACTCAGCCCAGCAAGCAGGTTCCCCCTGACTGAAGACTGGACTAAGCAAGTAAGTCCCCACCACTGGAAGCCTTGAACCACACGTGCAAACCCTGTGCAGGGAAGGGGATTTATGATGGTGGAGTTAACCTGCAGGTCCCTTGTATCTCTGCCTATCTCAGGTTCTACCTATATCAGCCCCTGGTTTGCTGTTGCCCACTCCTTGGCCTTGGTTCTTTTGGAAATATTGGTGGTCTCACTGGCCTGGTCTACTCACATATACAGATACAGGGGTCTACAGTCCTGGTTTTAAGTTTTGTGTATTATGTAATGCCCCTACCACCATTGAAGCATTGATATGCAAATATTTGGGTATAGGGGCATTCTTGGCTGGATCTGTTGATCTGAGAGAAAGGGGTAGGAAGTGCAGGATGCTGCTATGTCTCCTGGAGCGGCCTTGAAGCTGCTGAGTATCTGCGCCCTTAGGTAGCTGGAACCCACACTTGCAATAAGACCCCAGGCCAGCTCATCTGACAGCCTTCCGCTTTAAACCTCTGAAATGCAGCCTATCAGAATGCTTCTAACTTCCCCATAGTAACAGCTAAGATCCTGTAATGATTGGATGGTAAAATCCTGTAACGTAATTGGACAAAATAGTTTGTAAGACAATTGGATGGCTGGCTCAGCCAGCAATACCTTATTTACATAACTCAGCTGGTAACATCTTATTTACACAGCCCACAGTGTGGGCCAATCGTTTTTCAGCTGCAAACCCATGACCATGTAAGGATATGTTTGGAAACTAGGAAGTATGAGCTGATTGGTCAATGAAACCTATACAAGCCTTGCAAAAGCTGTAAAAGTTAGATCTGTGTCCTGGAGCCATGTCTCTGGAGTCTGTGCATGACTGAAATTGGCTCCGTTGCCCTCACTTCCCTGCTTGCCGGACCTGTTCCCACATTTGGAAACAATAACAATTATATGTAAACCAGACGGCAGGTTTTAGTTCATGTTATTTTTCCACAGATGTATTCCAGAGATCTGGCTCTGGTTGGCCCAAACACTCGGGGATACTGTGGGAGCTATATTTGTACTCCACACTAGAACCTAACTGGTTGTTGCTCAGCAACTACTCTGGAGGTGGTGTAAAGGGGACAAAGCACAATAGGTGCCAGGATAGCTATATCCCTTTGGCATCCTTACGGTGCGTTCAAAGAGCGAGAGTTCAGTGGGGCAGCTCTGAGGAGTTTGCTTTGTAAATGTGATATAAAAGCCAAACTAAGAGCAAGTACTAGTACAAACTAAGAGCAAGTACAAACTAAGAGCAGGTACTAGCAGTGAGTGCGGATAATTGCCAAGTGGTGTGATCTGTTCCTCCAGTCCTCAAATAACTGAGGGCATTTAAGAACAGCACCGCTTGTGTCCTTGTTGTATAATAAAATGACTTTGGTCCCCAAATTGAGATTCTGTATTCCTACTACTGCTGGGTGCTGAATTGTGGATTCTGGGATTAGATGCTGGGATTACAGACTTGCAGGAGGGGATAAAGGTGGAAAAGTTTGAAAGCCTCTCTTTGGGGGGATTGATGGCATAGCCAGCAGTCACCAAGATTTTGCCCCCAAATCACAGCATTAGCGAAGAGGTAATAATTCTTTCTCATTGCTCCAGTAAAGGCCAGTGAAAGCCACCAGTTACAACTCCAAATAAATATTCATTTAACTTGTAAGTAAGCTTGTGTTAAGACCTCGTCTTTTTTTTTTTTTTCTTGCATCACTGCCCTGGTGGGAGTAGGAAGCCCAGCCTTGTTCCTGGAGAGTTGCTGCTGGATTTGAACCACTAACCCTGTGAGCCACAGTCCTGCACACAACCACTACGCCACCGGGGCTCAGCCCTAATACCTCGTCTTACAGGAAGCAGACATCATAAAGAAATTCTGGTCACAGCCAAGATTATGCAAAGTGAAACTGTCAAACAATTCCTGCTCAAGGAATAAACTTATTCTACAAAAACATTACAAGGCTTAGCTTTCCGAGAGTGGTCTCTTTTTTCTTGAACAGGTGTCTCCATCTATCTTTTGGCAGTCATATCAACCCGGGTCTATCTCAGCATCATCTGTGTTATTCTCATGGTTCACAGCCTTGACCAGAAGCACAAGGACTCAGTTCTTGACTCCTCTAAGTTTCACTCCTGTAGGACTGTGGTATGTCATGATTTGTATGTAGGCAATTTTTTTGAGCAGTCCAGTTTGGGATCAATAATGTTGTCCAGGGTGGACTTACCTGGCTTCCCACACCCCTCTGAGGAATGAGAATTGGCCTCGGGACCACAAACTCACTCATAAGCATTTATTTTAAAGTGAAAGCACATGCCAAAGGAGAAAGAACAGGTGTTCTTCATGGAATGGAGAAGACCCAGTGATGACACAAAGCAAGGGCTTTTATTTCTTGATGGGAAATATATGCCAACCAAAGGGAGGAATAGTCAGTGTTCCCGGGAAAAGAGTGCTCCCGCCCCCCCCACCCCATTTGGAACTTCCTTGGTGCTGGAGGGTGAGTAATTATGTTACTGAAGTGAAGGTTGTTTGTCACCACTACACAGGCTCCAAGTTGGGGAAGTCCTTTACCTCAGAATGCCCTGATCTTGTGATTTAGTTCCTTTCTTTGATTGGCCAAGAACCATGGAAAGTTAGGTTTCTAGAACAGTATACTGTATTTGTCAGGCTCTTCCCTGCCCCCCCCCCCAAAGTAGGGGGGAAATGAGGGTGTGTCTTATGGTCCAAAAATGTGGTATCCCAGAACATTTGTTTATGATTCCATGCGCTCACTTACTGTTGGCTGCTGGTTGCATGCTGTGGATCTTAGTGTATTTGGGGGGATGTCCCACCTATTGGAGTCTCAGTGTCAGTCAGGTCACATGATTTGCACAGCCCTCCACTCATTTGTTAATGAAAGGGATGACAGTTCTTAACACTACTGTTGAGTTTACGCTGTTAAATATTACCGTATTTTGCTTTATTTTAATAAATATTTTAGTATACTAGTAATATTTGGTTCAGAATATTTTTTCTAGTTTTCTTGCTCTAAATGCTGAGTACGTCTTATGGTCCAAAAAATATAGTATCTTGGTTCTTCGCTCCACACACGGAAAGAATTCATGCCGATGCAGGATGTGTGATCCAAGTGAGTTTTCAGGAAGGGAAAGTTTCAGGTTTTGCAGTCCCAAAAGGGTACACGCCATTTCTGGAAAGTGTGCCAAACTGTGCTGAGGTTCACAATTGGGCAGGATAAACCAAGCGGAAAAGAACACCCACAGGTGCGGAACTAGGCAATCCCTGGAGACCAAGAGCGTTGTGGGGGCATGCCGCCTGCCTTTATTCTACCCCAGCTCCTGGCTGGAAAAGGGATGGCTGAAGATACTGGCTGATTCCATTAACTGCGTTTGGACACTCCAGTGTGGTGTACCTAAGGTGGTGTGCTCAGGTATTGATTTTACCTGGGCTAGGGACCTTGTGTTTGAGCATGCTCAGTTCTGGGTTTCTCCCATAGATGTCGAATAGGGTGACTAATTCCCCCCCACCCCATTATTGTGTTCCTTTGCAGGCATGAGAGGAACAACCCACTCCTTCGTCCCTATGCTAGCTGCCTACCAGGAAAGCGGTTATTTGGAAAAGGCATGAAGCGCTGTAATTTCCCAGTTCTGGCCTTAACAGTATATACATTTTGTCAAACAAAACCCAACAGAAGAGTCTCCTTCTCAGTTCTTTTCGTGTGAACTTGCTCAATTCGCTACTCATCACCCAACATTAGGCCATTCAAAGAAAGCAAAAACGTTACCAATTTGGGATTGCAAATACCCTTTAATAAAGTGACCAGACGTCCCACTTTGGACGGGACGGTCCCGATTCCAAACAAATTTTCCCGCGTCCTGCGGCGTTTTAAAACAGTCCCGATTTTTGGAAAGAACGCACAAGCTAGGGAACGGAGAACGGCAAGGAAAGATACCCCCTCTACCATCCCCCAACCCCAGGCCAGTCAATGGTGTCCCGCTTTACCAAGGCTAAAATCATAAAATCCCACCAAGATCCCTTAATTCCATCACTCATTATTCACCAGGGAGCAACACGGGTCATTTGTTCCAGGAGGCTCGACCTAACATTCCCCGCAGCACCATGAACAATCAGACGTTGCCCACGCAGAGGACAGATACATTAACCGGCGTCTCCAGGCCACAGAACGCTCCGCGACGGCGTTTAAAGTAGGACTGGGAGGAAGTTTCAACCTGGCCATCGGCCTTTCCGACGTGCCCAGCTTCTTCTGGGGCTCGGGACTCCGCGGCAAGCGGTCGGTCTCGGAGCCGGGAGTCCCGGTCCGGCCCGGAATACCCAACGCCCCCTCCCGGGTGAACGCCTCGCCCGCCCGCGAGCCGCCTCCGCCCGGCGGGGAGGCCGGACCGCGGACGCGCCGGCCCTCGGGCGCCGGGGCTGCGTTTCCGGGCGCCCGTGGCGGCCGCGCACCGACCGGAAGTTCCGTGTTGGGAACGGAAGGAGCTGGGTTGGTCTCCACTCGTAGCTGCTTTCGAGAGAAGCGCGCCCCGGGAAGATGATTCAGGCCATTCTGGTTTTCAACAACCACGGGAAGCCGCGCCTGGTCCGCTTCTACCAGCGTTTTGTGAGTGCGGCCTGGTTTCGCCGCGCCTCTGCCCCGCGCTCGGCCCGCACGGCGCCCAGGGGCACCCCCGGCCGGCTCAGTCCCCTGCACCTCGCCTCCCTGCGTCCTGACCCTCCGCCCCTGCGATGAGCCCCCTCTGCCTGACCTTTGGTGCCGTGGCCGATGCCTCCATTCTCTCTGCCCTCTTCTTGAGCCCCGGCGTTGCTGTGCCACTGTGTGATATATATTTGGGTCTCTGGGCGCCCAGCTTAAGCAGCGAGGGTGTCTCCTTCGAAACTTCTCTGATTGCGTTGGTTGTTAAATATGGTGGTAAACCTTGTATCTTGGAGGAGGAAACAGATGCTTAGCGTTTTTGCTGCAGTTAGGATCTGGAAATGTTATCTCTTGGAATCCCTTGACCTCGGTGTTGATTCAGTCTTGGGGGCTAGATTCATGCTGTGACGTTGAAGGTTAAGTGGAGAGGGCAGAACTTAAAAGTACTGCCGCGTGAGAGCTCAATAAGTGATTGATGAATTCGAATTTTCCAAAAGCGTGTATGAAAACCACGAATATTGTTATTTCCCTCTGAATGTTACCTAAGGAGACGGGAGCTACCTTTCAGACAACAAACTGAGGCACAGACTGCAGCCATATGCCTGACCAGTTCAACTTCTTTCAGACCTTATCCTCTTGTCAATTAGAAATGAAACAATTTTACCTTTTACGTGGGATTTTTTATTAGCTAGTTTTATTCAATAAATTACAACAAGGTAGAAATGCATGTTAAATACAACTAATCACACTATCTGTACTTTTATGTAGGTTTTCTCATTTTTAAAAAGCACTTTGTGAGTTGAGTGAAAGTTTACAGAACAAAGTGGTTTTCTGTTCAACAATTTATAAACTCTTTTGTTTCATGGCGTTAATCCCCACAGTTAATAACACTCTTCCCACTTCCACTTTGTTTGCCTTATCTTCATCATTAAAAGGTAAGTTTAGTAAGATATGTCATACAACACACTCAACCTAATGCAAATATACAATTAAATGATTTTTTTGCTGTATTCAAAAAGTTGTACACCCATCACCATGATCAATTGTAGATCATTTTCTTCAACCCAGAAGAAAGCTATATTCTAGCAAGGAGTCACACTTCAGTCTCCCCTCCCTTGATGTCTGGAAACCCCCTAATTCATTCATTCATTCATTCTCTCTCTCTCTCTCTCTCTCTCTTTCTCTCTCTCTCTCTCTCACTTAAATGGAATGAGACGTGGTCTGCTGTAACTTTTCTTCCACTTAATGATTCACTCATTGAACATAATAATCCAAGGTTCACCCAAGTTGTAGCTTAAATAAGCACTTCATTTTCATTGCTAAACAGTATGCCATTGTATGAACTACTAGTTTTTTCATTCACCATTTGCTATGAGGGTTTGGTTTTGATTATATGAGGGGACTTCAAAAGGTGAATTAATAGAATTAAAGGATAATGGGCTTTTCCTATGACTTTTTCACTCCCTTTGTATACATTGGAGTGGACTTGCTGGGCTATATGATAGCACTCTTATCTGTTTGAAGAACTGCCAGATTGTTTTCCAAGATGGTTTCAGCATTTTATCATTCCATTTGTAGTATATAGAGGTTACAATTTCTCTAAATCCTCACAATTTCATTATCTCTCTTTTTAATTATAGTCACCCTATGTGTGTGATTGACAGACATTTCCCTAATGACAAAGGGTGGGGCAGTGACTAAACTCTGAGTGCTAACAAGAAGGTCGATGGTTCCAGTCTACCAGCAACTTCTCAGGAGGAAAGACCTAGTTAGCTTTCTATTCTCAGAGAGCCTTACACTCTCCGAAACCCACAAGAGCAGTTCTCCTCTGTCCTGCAGTGAGTGTGTTTGTTTTCCGTATCTGCTCTTATAAAGACTATAGCGTAGAGACTCTAGGAGCAGCCCTCCACTGCTCGCTATGATTAATGTGCGTTGGCATATACTCAGTGGGGAAACAGCAATGACAAAGACACCATAGACAGGCACTGAACATTAGTCCAAAGGGTGGCAATTAGGATCCACCCAGAGGTGTCACACAGAGACCACAGCCTTGAAAACCCTATTTGTGTGAGTGAACAATGAGCACAAGGATGAAGAAAAACGTTCTAAAAATGATTGTGGTGGTGACTGTACACATTGAGTCACCATGAGTCAAAACTAACAACTTCTAACAAAGGATACATATTGACATTTTGACCATTTCATATCTAATTTGAAGAACAAGAGTTTTATAAGAACCAAATGGGCTATAAATGAAAAGAGTCTTACAGAGTACTAAAGTATGTGAGCATGACCACACTGAAGAAACACACCAGTCTGTGTGATCCAGGATTGTAAATAAGATCCAAGATGAGAGGAGGGAATTGTGTTAGCACATAGATTCTGAGCGCCTGCTTTGCAGAAAGCTGTAAGTGAAAGCAAAAGCCCAAAATCTATTTGCATAGTTCCAAGGGAATTAAGCCTCCATTGAACTCCCTTAGACCAGGGGTCAACAGACTCTGGAGACCGAAGAGCTGATTCTGTCCCTCCTAACAAGTTTAAAATCACTCAAAGCCTTGAATATGTTTTTCCAAACAAATGATATCACCGTGATCTGAAATAATAACCTTCAAATGTTTTCAATGTTACTTCAGAGCCCCACGTTCACACAGAAAGAGCCGTATATGACTTGGGAACCTCAGTTTGCCTTAGATCAGTCTAAAACCAAACTCATTGCCATTGAGTCTAGGCTGACTCCCTGTGGGTTTCTGAGACCAACTACTTGTATTTCCAGGAGTAGAAAGCTCTGTCTTTTCTCTCCATCCTCAGACCATTGAGATGTGAATAATTTTGCCCTCAGAGTGTGTTGAAAAGTAGAAAATGCAGATTGAAATTTAACATAATATCATTTATTTACCCTTTCCACTCACTTTTATTTTTCCTAGTTTCTCTTCTGAATTTTGAATTACCTCAATTACTTTTGAATTGAGGTTTTTCCTGCCTTGTTTTGGTAATTGTTAGATTTTTGTGCTATTTCCTTTTTTATGAAATCCAAGATTGGTAATCTATATAGATAATAACTAAGTGGTTCCTTAAGACTATGACAGGGTGGTTGGGGGAGAGTGGGAGCTGATAATAATGGATGCATAAATGAATAAATTGTTCTGAAACTGATTTTGGTGATTGCACAACTATTTTTAATATATTTAAACCATTGAATTATATAGTACATGAATTTAAAAATATATGAGAGATTATTAAAATAATTAAAGAATATAAACAATTGATAGCTTCCTGTTTTACAGAATGAGAAAGTAGAAGACCTCACCATTGCATAACACTTCTCCAGTCTGCTACCACCATTCCTTGCTATCAAATAAAAGATGTGCTTCTACCACTTTAGAAAAATGCTGATGTTAGTTTTAGAGTACACCAAGCTAGACCTTTAAAGTATCTTGGCATGTGTGGACTTTGTGTGAAAACTAAGAAAAGGGTGACTGATAGACATAAATTTCCGGTGCCCAGTAATTAATGTGTTTTTCTTAGATCCTCATATGATTTCTATGTATTCATCCTGTTTCATAAGAGCTTGTTAGAATGTAGATTCTGATTTAGTATATCTGGCCTGGAAAAGCAAATTTTCAGGAAAGGTCTAACCAGGATAATCTAGTTTGAAGTCCTGGTCCCCAAATCAGCAACATTTGGTACACCTGGGAACTTTAGAAATGTATCCTCCACCTCCAAGTACAGAATTTTAACAAGCTCCCTGGTGAGAAAATGCACAGTACCCTTTCATACAGTTCCTCATGTTGTGGTGACCCCCGTCCCAACCATAAAATTAATTTTGTTGCTATTTCATAACTGTAATTTTGCTACTATTATGGATCGGGGGACCAGAGTGAAAGAGTAGTTTGAACTCCAAAGAGGTTGCTACCTACAGGTTGAGAACGGCTGGTCCGGAGCTCTGAATTACTTTCTGTCTTCATGACTGTTTTCTCCTGGCCATCATTCTCTTGACCACGATTGTTAGGAACCAAATGTCGGTTATTTAGAAGTTTCTTTGTAGTTGGGTTTCTCATGTGTATTACTCAATGCCATTGAAGTAATTTTGATTCAGTGATGCTGTAGCAGACTAGAACTCCCTATGTGGGTTTCTGAGACTAAATCCTTAAAGGAATAGAAACCCTCATGGTTGTGTTGGGTTTCTCAAGTGAGTTATACAGTTCTTGGCTTTCCACAATGATGAAAGAATCCATGCTGAAGTCCATTTTGTAATCCAAGTGGGTTTTTATGAAGGACAGGACAAGTTTCAGGTATTACAGTCTCAAAGGACCCCCAAACTATGAGGAAAAGAGCACCCACATGTGCAGAACTGGTGAGGGTATGATCCCAGTGACTGAGGGGTCAAAGGGGCAAGAGAGTCTGTGGGCCCTGAGTAGGGTGGGAGCGGGCACTTACGGGCACCAGACAGGCTCAGAGTGGGCCCTGAGGGGGCACCCCTGGGTGGCTTGTGTGTGCCCCAACCCTCCAACCTGCCACTGACCAGGCAGTCAGTAAGAGAGCAACAGAGGTTGTGGAACCCGAGTAGGGCACATGGGGGAAATCTGCACCCTCCCCTGCTGCTAGGAGTCTGGTAGGAGAAAGTGGCTTTCCCATAACCAGGATATTTCAACCCTCTGGCTGGGGAGGCATGGTTGATGGTGTTGGTTGACCCATTGGCCGGGTTGAGCCCACCTGTGATGTCGTAAGCCTGGGTCCAGTTTGGACCGCCCAGGTGTACTTCCCATCTGGCTTGGTGGCTTGAGTAAGTATGCTTAGTTTGGGGTCTTCATAGGTGTCTAATGATTGCCTGATTTTTTTTCAACCTCCGCTATGGGGGCCTTTGCAGGCATGGGAGGGACAGTTCCCCATCCTTAAATCTAACTACCTAACTGTGGTTTCAAACTGCTGCTCATGGTTATCAGCCGAACAAGTAATCCACTAGGATACCAGGGCTCCATTCTCACGTGTATAGTAGGTGACTAGACCCCAAGCCTACAGCTTTGACACATAGGGACCCTCTAGGATGGAGTAGACCTGCTCCTTAGAGCTTCTAAGGTTGTACGTACTTACAGAATCAAACTGCCTCATCTCTTTTCCATGGTGCAGTTGGTTGCTTTGAACCATCCACTTAGTGACGAGTAACCCAACCCTTTTCCACGGAACTACTGGGGTTCCAGGAGGTAAAATATAAATTTGTAACTGAAGTTCTTCAAAATTTAAATCTGTTAAAAGAAAACTTTCTACCTTTATCATAATACTGTATTAGCAACTAGCATAGCTTCTTCTATGTAGTACCTATATTAATAATACCAAAGATAAACATTTCAGTTTTTGAAGACATATACTTGATTATATTCTGTTTTCCTTAAGATTTCAACCTCTTGACATCTGACCTGGCTTACCTGTTTTTCAGGGCCAGGTCTTGTAGCTATTCTTTGGTCTGCATGGAGTTTATTAATTCTCTTTTCTTTGTTTACCAGTCACAAAGAAGTGCCAGCCTACCTATCAGAAAGGTTGTGGTTAATGACCAAGATACTTAGGAAAATATAGCCTGTTTTAATTGCTATTACAAAATGCCTCACATTTTCCATAGATTTTTATCTCCTCTTGTTATTCTTAGCATTTTGAGACATTGGCACTAAATCTTTACACCCTGTGACACTTCTCTCCCTGATGTCCTCTCTGAAGAGATGTCGTTCTCCACACTTGCCCACTGATTCATTTTACTTCTTTTATTCCGTAGCCAGAAGAAATTCAACAGCAAATTGTTCGAGAGACTTTCCATCTAGTCCTCAAGCGGGATGACAACATCTGCAACTTCTTGGAGGGTGGAAGGTAAGCCATCAGCTTCAAATTTCTCCCCACAGGTCCACTTTGGGGTGGTCTTCGCCATCAAGAAACGGCGGTGGCGTAGTGAGTTATATACTGAATGCTAACAAGTGTGCCATTTGAAATCACCGGCCTCTCTGAGGGAGAAAGATGATGCTTTCTAGTTTCGTAAAGAGTTACCGTCTTAGTTCTGCCCTGCCCGCGAGGGTCAGTGTCGGGTGGCTATGAGTGGGAATTGACTCAGTGACAGTGCTTCAGCTTTACTCAAGGCCCAGGTAGGTATCTGATGCACTTTTCACTGGCTTAGCAGGATCTACTCAGGGAGAGAGTCATTTCTTTTTGGGAAGCTGTAGAATTATTGAGCTTCAAATCTTAGTCATTTAGATGTTTGGTCCCTTGGCGGGAAAGGTGAGGTTAAAGGGGCTCTAAGTTCTTATTCCAAACTTGGTTGCTGTTCACTTGGTAGAAACCAGCTGGATTTTTTTCACATTCATTGGCACAGCATTTCCCTTTTAGAGGTTTAATTAAGATAAATGCATTAAGTGTTTCCCATCTTCCACAGTTTGATTGGTGGCTCTGATTACAAACTGATTTACCGACACTATGCGACCCTCTACTTTGTATTTTGTGTGGATTCATCAGAGAGTGAACTTGGGATCCTCGACCTCATTCAGGTATGTGTGGTCAGCTAATAGCGGCAGGAGGGTTTGCACTGGGTTTTTGTGTGCCAAGCTTGATTGGTATTAATAAAGGTTGCCAGCCGTCCACCAGGTGGTGCTCTGTGAACGCTTCTGAGCAAACCTACTGGGTCCATTGGTTTCTACTCAGCCCTCTCACTGCTCCGGGATCTTTATGTTTTGAAAGTGTTTTCAGTTATCAAATCAAGTGACTTTTAAAGCTTTATATTTTATGTTTTCACTTGTAATTCTAGCCTGAGTCAAAGGAAACTAAGCAATCTTAGGTATAAGTAAACATGGTTTCTCTCAGGCTTTTTGAAAATTAGTAATTGCTTACAGATCTTTTCATTACCCTCATGGAACCTGAGATGTGTAGGAGTCATAACTTGGGAACCGTAAATCAAATACAATTCCATAATATTTCTATTCTAGGCAGACTTTTTTTTTAATTTAATACTTTTATTAGGGGCTCTTATATCTCTTATCACAATCCATACATTCATCCAGCGTGTCAAGCACATTTGCACATATGTTGCCATCGTCATTTTCAAAGCATCTTTTTCCCACTTGAGCCCCTGATATCTGCTCCCCACTTCTTCCCCCTCATTCCCCCACCCATCCTCTCTCACAAACCCTTGATTATAGATTATTATTTTCATATCACTCTTCACCCTCTTTTCTGTTTTTCATCCCCCTGGGATGAAAACATTGATCCCTTTAATCGATTCCCCTTTTCTCCCCCACCCCTTCCTAATCCTCCTGGGATCTCTACTCTGATTGTTGACACTGAGGGGTTTATCTCTCCTGGATTTCCTGTGTTTCTGGCTGTAAAATGTAGCAGTGTGCATGTTCTGGTCTAATCTGATTTGTAAGGTAGAATTGAGGTCATGATAGTAGGGGGAAGGAAGCACCAAAGAACTAGAGGAAAGGTGTGTGTTTCATCAGTGCTATATTGCACCCTGACTGGCGCATCTCTTCCCTGTGACCCCTCTGAGGGGATATTCAGTTGTCTACAGACGGACATTGAGTCCCCACTCCATGGAACCCCCTCCCCCACCCCATTCACATTGGGTATGATTTTGTTTTGGGTCTTAGATGCCTCATGGTCACACATGCTGGTGTGCTTCTTCCGTGTGGGCATTGTTGCATCTTGGCCAGATAACCACTTATTTATCTTCGAGCCTTTAAGACCCCAGATGCTATATCTTTGGATAGATAGGCATTATCAGCTTTCTTCACCACATTAGCTTATGCACCCATTTTTTTCTTCAGCAATCATGTACAGAAGATGAGTATCACAGAAAGCTGGATTACTAGAGCAAAGTGTTCTTGTGTTGAGGGAGTATTTGAGTGGAAGCCCAATGTCCGTCTGCAACCTTAATTCTTTTTTTTTTTTTTCTCCCTCATCACTGCCCTGGTGGGAGTCGGAAGCCCAACCTTGCTCCTGGAGAGCTGCTGCTGGATTTGAACCGTCAACCTTGTGGGCCTCAGTGTCACAAACAACCAATATGCCACTGGGGCTCAGCAACCTTAATTCTTATCGTATAATATGAATACATAGTTCTATTTCCTTTTCATATATATATTTACATATACACATGCCTGTATTTAGACCTCTATAAATGTCCTTTGCCTTCTGGGTCTTTCCTCTATTTCCTTTTACTTTCCTCTTGTCCCACCATCATGTTCAGCCTTCATTCAAGTTCAGTAATTCCTCACTGCTACATTGCCTTTGATTAAGCCCCCCAGGCATCCTATGTCTTTCTCTCCGTTAATTTTAGTTCACTTGTTGTTTGGTTGTCCCTGAGTTGTTACCCCACTTCCCTTCCTCTTTCCCACCTCCCCTTTTCCCATATCCCCCTGGAACCATTGGTCCCATTCTTTTCATTTCCAAACTATTTATCCAGCCTATTTTATCTCAATAGACATGCAGATACATTAATAAGCCCTAAAACCAGGCAAAGCCAAACAAAACAACAAAGGAGGTCAAGAACAACAAAATAGTAGCAACAACAAAAAACCCACCACCAACAAAAATCGAAAAACCTATAAATAGTTCAAGGTTTATTTGTTTTCCTTAACGAGTGTTTTCCAGTTGAGTCTGGTGGTATGCCACAATCTGTCTCCAAAGTCTATTTTTGATATTCCCCAGGGATTTCATCATTTTGCTCCTCTTGCTTTTCTGTTGCATGAGCTTAGTGTTTCATTCCAGTGTGATGGAGTCAGATTGTGCAGAATTCCCGCACTGTTTGTCCAGTGTTGTTCCCCACAGTGCTGTCTGTGGTTTAGTGAGGGATGTTGTGCCCTACCGTGGGGCCGGCTCTCTGTGTGTTATCTGCTCTGAGCAGGAATATTGTCTTCAGGGCTTGGTAGGCCAAGATGTTCTCCCCTTCTTCTCCATCCCTTTTCGTTTCTCCCATGTACTCCAATCAGATATACCCCTCTCCCCAAGCTGTAGCCCCAGTGCTGTCCGCTGAAGTGCATTCTTCTGAGGTGGGTTGGGGGGTGGGGGTGGGTTATCCACATACTTGGGATTGGGTCTGGCCCCACAGATCTCTTTATTGGTTCCCTGATACATGCCAGTATGTTGTATTCATGTCTTGGCACATCGGGTTGAAACCTGGTCTCTTTCTCCCTCTCCTGTGGAGATATAAACAATACCTCCCCTTTGGGTGGGTTAGTGCCCAGGCAGACCTCTTTTACGTAACTTGAATAAGCCATATACTCAAAACCTACATTGAAAATCTAATTAACAATTATATAAAAGGGTAGTAGCCAGCTATAGAATAAGCCTCCATTGCCCTGAAGTCAATTCTGGTTCATAATAACTCTTTGCAGGGTTTCCAAGGCTGTAAATCTTTACAAGAGAACAGTCTCATCTGTCTCTTAATGAGTGACTGATGGATTGAACTACTAAGCTTGGAATTAGCAGCCCAGTGCTTAACTGCTAGTGCCACTAGAGTTCTTCTGCTTGGACATAACCTACTTGAAATTACTTTTATTAGGTGTGCATTGATATCTTTCATTTTCAGAAGAGGATTTTCAATTTTTATACCTCATACTCAACTGTCATAGTACATAAAATGTAAATAAATGAATAAAGAAAATACCTAAGAAGTGTTTATCATTTAAAATTCCTTTCGTAGCATCTCGGTTAGATTAGACTTTAGAGTCGGTGTAGCATAATAGAATCAGGAACTAGAATCAGAAAACCAGGGTTTGAGGTAGAACTAGTCCTTGGGGTTTCTGAGACTGTATGTAAATCTTCTTGGGAGCAGAGTTTCATCTTTGTCCTTTGAAATAGGGCACATGTTACATCTATATGATAGTAGAGATATACAGCATGAAGGAATATAGCAGCTAATTAGTCCACACAGCAATACAAAGAGCTCAGTTCAACTCACTTCTGTGGAACAATTAATATACTGAAAATCCTTCAATTCACAAGGGCTGCTGGGTTCAGGGTCAAGGAAGCAAGACAGCTGAGTCTTCTCAAGAGCAATGCAGATAATCTGGCCACTGGCAGCAGCGTGGGTCACCAATAATCAGCAGCGCAGGAACTTAGCAAAGTCAGAAGGATGGGATTTAAATTCAAGTGATGCTAGATGAC
This sequence comes from Nesogale talazaci, assembly GCA_004026705.1. Lineage (NCBI taxonomy): Eukaryota > Metazoa > Chordata > Mammalia > Afrosoricida > Tenrecidae > Nesogale > Nesogale talazaci. The sequence continues at coordinate 125,134 of PVJH01002231.1, read as the reverse complement.
AGGATCTGATAGCCTCAAGCTCAGCAGCGGGGTGAAGCAGGGGCTAGTGACAGCATCCACAGGTTGGCTGTCCCACAGGTAGTACAGTGAAGTTGAGGCAGAGAACTAGCTAAAGCACCGCACACTGGTTTGATCATCAGCAAGAGAGAAGGGTGGGGCTCACCAAGCCATTTTTCTCTCTGCCCTCCAATCAAACTGCAACCTTATTAATCCCACATGTTCCTGTTGGCCAGGTTGGCACAATAAACCTACCAATCACAGTCCACCCCTGGCCAGCTTAGATACTGTACACAATTCTTTAGCCATATATAATCTCCAGACAGTAATGAAATCACAGATCTAACATCATGCTACCTATTACAGGCGGGTTTGACTCATTAACCTTTCAGTTAGCAGCCCAATGGTTTATTGTACAGTTCCTCTAGGACTTCTTGCCAAGGGAGAGTAATACTTCAAAAATATGTAGATTTTAAATTTCATTAATTGTGTATTTACAATGTGTGTATAAATAGCTGTAAAATCAGTATGACATTACAATTATAATTGGCAGGGTTTTTTTCTTAACACAAATGAGGGGGTACCCCAAAAAAAGGGACTTTTTTTTTTCAAAGCTATATATTTAGTTTTATTGTGTGGGGCTCTTACAACTCTTAGAATAATTTTTTTAGAGTAATTTATACATCAATTGTGTCAATCACAATTATGCATGTGTTGCCATCATTTTCAAATTATTTTTTCTACATGAGCTCCTCTTTGTTCCCTCTCTCCCACCCTCCTGAACCCCTGATAAATTATAAATTATTATTATTTTCATATCTTAGACCATTCATTACCTACTATTTATGTTGTTCGTCCCCCTCAGGGGACAGGGCTGGTGGTGTTTATATGTCAATCATTGTGATCATTACCCCTTTCTTCACCCACCTTCTCCCTACCCTCTTGGGCCTCATGGTATTGCTACTCCTATTACTATTTCTGAGGGTGTGTCAAAACTCTGTCAAAGGCTCTTGTCTGTACCAGTGTACATGCTCCAGTCTAGCCAGATTTTTTGAGGTAGAACTGGGATGATGGTAGTAGGGAGGGCGAGCATTAAAGAACTAAAGAAATACTGTGTTTTCTCGATGCTATTCTGCATTCTGGCTGGCTCGTCTCTGCCTTGTGACCCTTCTGTGAAGGGATGTCCAATTGTCTACAGATGGGCATTGGGTCTCCACTCTGACCCTCTTCTTTCACATTGGTGCAATTGTTTTGTCTTGGATCTTCTGATGTCTAATATCTGATCCCATCAATACCTCATGATCACATAGGCCAGTGTGCTTCTTCCATGTGGGCTGTGTTGCTTTCCTACTAGATAGTTGCTTGTTTAACTGTTAAACCTTTAAGACTCCAGCTATGCTGTATCTTCTAATAGCTGGACACCATCTGTTTTCTTCTCCACATTTGCTTATACACCCATTTTGTCTTCAGTGATCATATCAGGAAGATAAGCATCACAAAATGCCAGATTATTGGAACCAAGTGTTGGGGGAAGACTTAAGTAAAGGCCCAATGCAGTCTGCTTCCTTAATATTTAACATCTACACATATGTAGATAGACATATCCCTATCATTAAATAGCATATTTACTTACATATTTGCTTCCATTTAGACCTCTATCCATGTTTTTGCCTCCTAGTTCTTTCCTCTATCTCCTCTTCCCTTCCTCGGCTACCTGGCGCCACCAGGCACTCATCCTCCTCACCAGGTTTAGGTCCCTCGTTCTCTCGCCCTTGACTTTGTTGGCTCCTCTTTCCCTTCCCCGACTCTTTCTTTCACTGTTCCCCCAGAACTGTTGCTCCCATTTTCTCCTTGGCCTCGTTTATCCTGCCAGTGTTATATGGATAGACCTATTGGGGAGAAAGAGGAAAAAAGAGAATGGGGGATGGAGAGCCTATAAATAGTTTCAGGCCTGTCTGCTGACGCTTATGAAAGTTTTCCAGTCGAGTCTGATGAGGCGCCCCGCCCTGCCCCGAGCCAGAAGTCTGTTTTCCGGACTTTGTTGCTTTGCTTCCCTTGCTGCTTTGTTGAGCTCCCTTCATGTTTCACCTCGGTGTGTGGAAGAGGAGTGGGGGAGAGCTGTGGATCAGTGGAGGGATACCATGTCTCATGGTCCTCTCTGTGCACTGGCCTCTCTCTCTCTCTCTCTCTCTCTCTCTCACACACACATACACACACACTCTCTGTTTCCTCAAGTTTGGGCAGACCCACCACTCTCCTGGCTGTCTTCATTGCTATCGTCTGTAGTGCATTCTTCTGGGAAGGATGTCAACGTAGCTGGAACTGGGGCCTCCTCGCAGACCTCTCTTGTTAGTTCACTGCTCCCTGCCTGTGTGTTGTCCTCAAGGCTTGGCACACCAGGTTCAGGTCTGGTCCCTCTCTTCCTCTCCTTTGGAGATATAAACACTACTCTCTCCATGGGTGGGGTGTGCACTGTTCCCCACAACCCTTGTCCTTTAATGTATTTTTCCTTTTGCCCTCCTTTTAGTTGGCTGCCATATGCATCCCTGGTTTGGGTCTGACCCCTTCTGGAGTACCTGTACCTTGAACTGTAAATTATAAATTATGTTACTTTTCCTCTATACCAACTGTGCTTATTGAACCTGCCTCAGTAAACTCATGTTGTACTTATCCATTTGTGCGTGACTAACTTCACTTACCATAATTTTCTCCAACTCTTCCCATTTGACGATGTACTTCATGCATTCATCGCTGCCTTGTAGGGATGCATAGTACTCATTGTATGTATATACCAGAGGTTTTTAATCCATTTGTCCATTGATGGAAAGTTAGGTTTTTCCAACTCTTTACATTTCTGAACTGTGCCATGATGAACATTGGAGGACATATGTCTGGTCATGGTCTGTTTATAACTTCTTCTGGGTATATACCCAGTTGGGGGATTGCTGGGTCATATGGGAGCTTGATTTCCAGTTGTTTTATGTATCACCAAGTGGATTTCTATAATAGCTGCATATACTTGCATATACAGGACCACCAGCAGTGGATGAGAGTGCTTATCTCACCACACCAGCTCCAACACTTGTTGTTTTTTGATTTTTTTTTTAAATTGGAACATCTTTGAGAGTGTTAGGTTTATCTCATAAGTGTTTTAATGTACACTTCCCTTATGAATGTTGATCAGGAACATTTTCTCATATGTCTATTGGCTATTCATATTGCCGCCCTTCTGAAACTTCTGTTCAGGACCTTTGCTAACCTCCTCAATGAGCTCTTTGTTTTTTTTCTTATTGTAGGATAGCAAAGGATTCTGGATTTTAATAATAAGGCCTTTGTCGGATGTGCCATTGCTAAAGATGTTTCCCCAGTCTGTGGTTTCTCTTATTACTCTGTTGGCAAATTCTTTCCATCTACACAGATGTTTTATTTTCATTATATCCCACCTGTCCTTTTGTGCTTTTTCTGTGTTTGTTTCCTTCCCTATTTCCAATAGCCTGTGTATTCCCAGCACCAAAATTCTTAGATTTGTCTCAGTTTCCTCATTAATGGTCTTAATAGTTTGTTTCACTTTGAGGTCCGTGATCTTATTTTTGTCTTATTTTTGTGTATGGAGGGTCTTATTGTAAGGAACTTGCTTAATTTTCCAGCACCACTCATTGAAGAGGGCATCTGCTTCTCATTTGATATTTTTGGGGTCCTTATCGAAGATTAATTGTCTGTTTGCTGATGATTTCATATCTGGGTTTTCTGTTCTTTTTTATTGGTGTAAGTATGTCACATCATGTAGCAGTATGCTAGGTACTAAAAGTCAGGTAAAGCAAGCACTATGGTGTTGTCCTTCAGTTATCTGTCTATTCTGGGTTTTTTCCTTCTCTATATGTAATTGGTAGTCAGTCTTTCCAATTTTTTGAAGACCGATGTTGGTATTTGTATTGGGATAGCATTAAATTTATAATATAGTAGGACTGGCTGACTGAGCCCTGGTGGCGTAGTGGTTGTGTGCGGGACTGTAGCCCAAAGGGTTGATGGTTCAAATCCAGCAACAGCTCTCCAGGAGCAAGGCTGGGCTTCCTACTCACACCAGGGCAGTGATGCCACAAAAAAAAAAAAAAAGGAAATAAATAAAGTAGTACTGACATCTTTACTGTATTAAGTCTTCTGATCCAAGAGCTTGGGATATACTTTCAATTGTGGAGACTGTAAGGAGTGCTTCTGTGGACTACCTGTAGCCAATTGTGCGGAGTGGGGGAGGTCAGTCTACCGTTCTCTCCCACTTGGGTTTCTTCTCACCCTAGTCTACTCTATTTGATGGTGTGTCGAGTAGGGTTCTCTTAGAGAAATAAAACCAGGACACTAGTAATTCTTTTTATATATTTATATAGAGAGAAGGGTATATAAGATAAGAAAGAAAGAGTTAACTATCTATAAAACAGTACAAATTGCTCGGAGCAACTCACTTGCGTGAGACAGCTTGAAGACTGGCAGTCCTTCAAGTCTTGAGGGCCGCTGAGGAGTCCTCTGTAGAGCAATCCAGGCTATCTGGTCACAGGCAGCAAACAGCAGAGCAGGTCACCAACAGTGAGCCAGATGACAGAGTCCAACAGTCCCTAGCTGAAGAGATGTCTATCCCAGGAGCATGGTGAAGTAGGGCTTGAAGGGACCTCAGCTCACAGCTCCACAGTCCACGATTAGTGTCCCACGGGTAGTGTTGCTTGGAGGACAAAGCACAAGACGAACAAGGCAGCTCTCTGGTCCGAAGATCCGAAAGCAAGAGCCCAAGGGCAGGGCTTGCCAAGCCTTTTCTATCTCCGCCCTCCAATTGATCGCATGTGTCCATTGGCCATGTCATCACAACAGACCTACCTATGGTCTTTGGTCATGTTGGCACCATAGGCTTCCCTATAACAGATGGGTAGGTTGGATGGCCTTTTCAGGCATCAGGTGCTGCAATCAGACTCTGCATAATAATCTGGCTGCGGTATCAAGATGCAGCTCAGTCTTCCATAAGAATCTGCGTCTGTGAAAGCCACATATGGGCTGCTGACAGCCTCTGACTGCAGTGGCACGTACTGCAGTCCAAAGGTGAGCTTGAGCCTGGGTGCAGGAACCCGTGGTGTAGCATAGAAACGGAGGTGGTGGTGCACCGTGGTAGTGGGGAAGGTAGGCTCCAGATACAGCTGTCTGTTCTGTGATCGATAACAAAAATGGGCCAGATACAGCAGGGGAATCCACAGCCTGTGTTGGGAGTGCACTTGGCATGGCAGGCTGCTGCCAGAGGACGGAGGGAGAGTCCAGGGTACGGCAGGGAAAGCCAAGAGAGAGCTGCAGCAGTTTGGGTGTCAAGCCATGGCTTCCAGAGCCACTGCTAAGTAGCCAGGGTCGGGGTGGATGACCAGTGGGATCCAGAGCTTCATGGGCAGTGTGAGCAGGAACAGCCCTAGTACCAGGTCGCAGGTTCTGGTGTTAAAAAGAGGATGAATGTTCAATTCTCACTTGGGGGAAGAATTCTGGCCTGTCGCTGACGTTAACCAACAGCCTTGGATCCCCCACTGATCTCCCTACTCACTTCGCCCCCAGCACAGACTGCCTACCTGCTGGCCATCTTACTGGAAGTTGTAAGTTTTTTTGTAAAACAACCTTATCACCTTCAAAGTACACTCCATTACACTTAATGCATATAAGAAATCTGCAATTCCTATCTTGGGAAACATTTTTCAAACTCATCTGTTTGGGTGACTGATAGCACCTCCGTTTTTTTTTCTTTACCTTTTCTACTTTGTCAAACCACTGGCTTTGTTTTCATTTCCCTCTTCATTTGAGGAGACAATGAGTAGCACAAAGTGAGGTCAGGTGAGGGAGGTGCATGGGACAAGAGAGGGGTACTGCTTTTTGTCAAAGACTGGTGCACTGAACATTCTCTATGTGGCAAGACCAGTCCCCGTCTGTCACAAATCAGACCTTTCTGGTTGCACCCTGTTATGCAATCTTTTCAGAACCTCTAATTAGAAAGTTTGATTAGCAATTTGACCTAGTGGAACAAACTTCAAAAGCACTATTTCCCTTACATCAAAAAAACAAATGTGCAAATCTTTTGATCTGTGATTTCACTTGATGAGTGTTTTTGTGTTCAGTAATGATGACATCCTGGACCCTCCCTCCGTCCACTGGTTTGATGTTTACTTTCAGGGTCATAAGAATGTCTCATCACAGTAATAACCATGGTAAAAAAAAAAATCTGGGTCATTTTGAAGCTGTTCTTTCAAACGATGGCATATTTCCACTTGACATACTTTTTCCTGGTCAGTCAGAACCCGAGGCACAAATTTCAGTGACCCTTCTCGCGCCCTAATTTTCCATTGAAATTTGCTGAACCGAGCTCCAAGTTGTCCAAGACAACTTCCCCCTCTGTGATAAGTAGACTTATTGTGCCAACCTGGCCAGCAAGAGCATATGGGATTAACAAGTTTGCAGTCTCATCGGAGGGCAAAGAAATAAATGCCTTGGTAACACCCCTGCCCCCACCAATGCTCTCTGGTAATTAGACTAGCATGGGACTGCCTTAGCTCAACTTGTGAGCTATACTACCTGTGGCATAGCCAGCCTGTGGATCATGTCACCAGCAGTGGTTCTAAACCTGTGCATCACCACCTCCTTGGGGGTCAAACAACCCTTTCACAGATTCAGAATAGTAGCAAAATTACAGTTATGAAGTAGCAACAAAAATAACTTTATGATTGGGGGCTCAGCACAACATTAGGAGCTGAATTAAAGGGTCACGGCATGAGGAAGGTTGAGACCCACTGTGCTAGAGCTTGAGGTTCCTTTGAGACCTGCCATGCCATGCTGCTGGTGTGTATAGCACTTGAGCTAGGAGCTGTCAGATACTGTCAACTGACTGTTGGTGACTGCCCTGCTGTCTCCTGCCTCTGGCTGGGCTGCTGCATTGCTTTAGGGAACACTCGGCTGTCTGCTTCCTTGACCGTGGACGGAGCAGCCCTATTGAGTTGAAGAACTTCCAATATATTAGTTGTTTCATGTAAATGAGTTGAAATGAGCCCTCTGTATTACTGTGTGGACTAATTAGCTGTCCTATTCCTTCATATTGTATACACACACACACACACACACAAAAACCATAAGTGTCTTGGTTTTGTTTCTCTAGAGAGTCTTTTCTAACACAATTGGTACCAGGAGTGGTTCTTGAGAACCAAGATCATAAATATGGGCTTCTCAAATTGGCTCTCCAGCCTGAACAGGCTTAACAACACTGATAATGCTATCTCTCCCTTAAAGACATGAATAAGTCTGCCACTTTGACTAGAGTAGGTGGCGTTAATCCATGGCATGAAGTAGCTAAGCTAATATCCACAGTGTCACCACCAATAGATTAAGTGCTGATTAGAGAAGAGGCTCTGTGTGATCTGTGTTTGATATTTTCCAGCAGTCAGGGTGAGAAGTATAGGCAAGCTGGTTGGGCTGGTCCTCCTTACAACACAAAATGTGATCAAGAAAAGGGATAATCTCAGAACCTCAGAAGCTAAATAACAGACTTAAAAGCTTCGGCATGTGCTACAAAGGAGAATCTTCTCTCTTCTAGTAATAAAGCTGACATTGCTGAAAACCAAATCTAGAGTTTCCTCAGACAATTAGCAGAATTACAGTGTCTGACATTAAAGTAAGGGCATTAATCAGAAAGAATTGGGACCCTAAAACATAGGGTGGGAACATAGGTTGATGATCCAGAAGAAGAGGATATTGAGGCTCTGCAGACGATTGAGCCACCTAAGTCAGTAGATCCACCCCTCCCAGCTGAGGGGATTAACTGACTATCACTGAAACAACCCACATCTAAGCAGATGAGCCAAACTGTTCAAGGTGAAATGCCAGGTGAAGCTGTATCGATAGCATTTCCTCGGGAAGATGCCTTACAAAATATTGCTGAGAGCACCCAGGAAACACCTTTATCACCCATTGTTCCCTTTAGACCTATAACTAGAATTAAGTCCCAGAAAGTTCCTAAAGGTGAGATTCAGATGATGACTCAGGAAGAAGTATGCAATTCTCATAAAGATCTGCTCGAGTTTTCTAATATGTACAAACAGAAGCCTGGGGAGTATGCCTGGGACTGGTTACTAAGGGTGTGAGATACTTGTACAAGGAATGTAATATTAGATCAGTCTTGAGTTTCTTGATATGGAGCCCCATAAACATAGATTCTTCCTTCAGTGTCTTAGCAAGAGAGGATCTAATTATTTGGCTTCACTGAAGCATGGGCTGCCAGATGGCCTAGATTAGACCAACTTGAGGTACCTTAGTGCACTGTACAAGGCATCCAAAAGCTTAGGGAAATTGGTATGTTGGAACTGATCTATCAGAATAATCCCATAGACCGAAAAAGGGAGTGTCCTGAAAACATAGCTTTCACCACAACCATAAGGAACAAGTTTGTAATGTGGGCTCCAGCACCTCTGAAGACTCCTGTGATTGCTATTTTATGTACACTGAGATTAATAGTGGGGACTCCAATATTTGCCTACAAATGGGGTTGATTGGGCACTGAATCAACAGAGACAGGGTGGATATGGTTATCGTAATAGACAGCAAGACTTCCTTATTAATCAAAACAACCTGCCTTGTGGGGACTTATGGAATTGGCTACTTAGCCACAATATCCCAAGGAGTGAAATACATGGGAAACCTACCACTGTATATACATGAGTAGAAGTCACTCCCAATATCAGTTGAGGCACCTGTTTTACCACAAAAACTGCATTTAAAAATGCTCAATGCCCCTACCCTAGACAAATTTACATCAGAGAATAGTACTGAAGCTACAGCTGAGTACAGAAGCTATCAGCTACATGTCTGAGTGGAGCACATGCTGGCTCACCAAGCCTTGAGGACCATAGCCCTGCACAGAGCAGCCAATGCACAGAAGATCATATAGCCGGCCGGACTTTGAGACACAACATCCCTCACTGACCCAAAGCCCTACTGGGGACACTAGAGAGACAGTGTGGAAATTGTGCCCGATCTAATCCCACCACACTGAGGGAAAACACTAAGGGCATACAATAAAACATCAAGGGGATCAGAGCAACAAAGTCCTGAGGGAATACCAAAAATAGACTTTGGGACCAGAGCATGGCACCCCATCAGATGCAACCACAAAACACTCCTAACAGTTCCTAAACTTGAACTATTTACAGACTTTTCTCTTTTTTTGTTCCTGGAATTTTTTAATTGTCACTGTTTTTTTTTTTGGGGGGGGGGTTGTTGCTTTGTTTTGCTCTGTCTTGACTTTTGTGCATATTATTATCTTTGCAGGTCTGTCTAGATAAGATAAACTAGCTGGAGGAGGACCAATGG
>PVJH01002231.1:99899-115668 GCA_004026705.1 Nesogale talazaci | reverse complement strand
AATTATTGAAACCGAAATGAAGGCTGAACATGATAGTGGGACAAGAGGAAAGTAAAATGAAGTAGAGGAAAGAACTAGGAGATAGTAGGCATTTATAGAGGTCTAAATACAGGCATGTACATCTATAAATATAGTTAGTGATGACAATGGGGAAATAGATCTATGTACATATATTTATAGGTTTAGTATTAATGTAGCACATGGGCAGTGGGCCTCTACTCAAGCACTCCCTCAATGCAAGAACACTTTGTTCTATTAAACTGGCTTTCCATGGTGCTCACCTTTGCAACACAATAGCTGAAGACAAAGCTGATGCATAAGCAATTGTGGTAAAGAAAGCTGATGGTGCCTGGCTATCAAGACATAGTGTTTGGCCGATGAACTCGCAAGTGTAGGTAGTGTGCTACATGATGGGTAAGGTTTTCGCTAACACCACAAGGGTCTCTGACCCAATCAGTGGAGTTTGATAGTAATCCTTGCTATAAGTAAAAAAAAAAAAAAAAAAAAAAAAAAAAAAAAAGACATAGTGTCTGGTATCTTAAAGACTTGAAAGTAACCAAGCGGCCATATAGCTCAGAAGCAACAACAAAACCCACATCACGAAGTGTTGCAGGGACCAGGTATCAGGCATCAAAGAACAAAAAATTAAGTCATTGTGAATGAGAGTGAGTACAGATTGGGGACTCAAGACCCAACTGTAGGCAACTGGACATCCCTTACAGAAGGGTTGCCAGTCAGGGTGCAGTATAGTAAAGATGAAACATACAACTTTCCCATAGTTCTTAGATTATTCCTCCCCACACCCCACTATCATGATCCCAATTCTACCTTACAAATCTGACAATACCAGAGGATGCACACTGGTACAGATAGGAACTGGAAACGCAGGGAATCCAGGACAGATGATCCCTTCAGGACCAGTAGTGAGAGTGGCAATACCAGTAGAAAAGGGGAACCAACTCAAGTGATCCACATATAACCCCTTCCCTGGGGACGGACAATAGAAAGGTAGGTGAAGGGAGACATTGGAAAGTGTAAAGCATGACAAAATAATAATTTGTAAATCATCAAGGGTTTGTGAGGAAGGGGGACAGTGAGGGAGTGGAAAAATGAAGAGCTGATGCCATGGGCTCAAGTAGAAAGAAAATGCTTTAAGAATGATGACCACAAAGGTACAAATATGCTCGACACTATGGATATATGTATGGATTGTGATAAGCCCCCAATTTTATGAGCCCCCAATAAAATGACTTTTTATAATGTGCTGAAAAACTCAGCTTATACATGAGTTTATATGGTAAATATTTACATGATCTATACAGGCGGAAGAGTGCTAGGTCAGATGAGCAGCAGAATAGAGAATCACAGCCACTCAATCAATTCCCAGACCTGAGCCAGTTTACAGTTTACCTGAGCCACAACCCCTTGAATGAGGAGGAGGCCAAGTCCCTTTGAAAAAGAACCCCTGCTACATCACCAAAGGTTTATACTGTTAAGTCTCTAGCCTTCCCCAAAGTGACCTGTGGCCTTTCACTAGAGTGACTGTTCATTGGGGGAAAGGAAATAGCTAAGCTTTTCAGGGATTACTGGACACTAACTCTGAACTGACTCTAATTCCAGGAGACACAAAGTGTTTCAAAGGCCCTCTAGTCAGAGCGAGGGCATATAGAGGTCAAGTTATCAATGGAGTTTTAGCTCAGGTAGGCCTCACTGTGGGTTCAGTGGGTCCCTGAACCCATCCTGCTGTTATTTCCCTAGTTTCAGAATACATCATTGGAATAGACCCACTTAGTAACTGACAGAACACACTTATTGGATCCCTGGAATGTGGGATAAGGTCTATTATGGTAGGAACGGCCAAATGAACACCATTAGAATTGCCATTGCCTAGGAAAAATAGTAAACCGAAAGCAATACCACATTCCTGGAGGGATTGCAGAGATTAGTGTCACCATCAGACTTGAAGAATGCAAGGATAGTGATTCCTACCACATCCCCATTCAACTGTTTGTCCTATAAAAGTAAAAAACCAGATGGATACTGGAGAATGACAGTGGATTATCCTAACTTAACCAAGTGGTGATTCCAATTGAAGTTGCCATTTCAGATCTGATTTCATTGCTTGAGCAAATTGATACTTCTCCTAGTACTTGGTATGCAGCTATTGATAATGGCCAATGCTTTCTTCTCAATACCAGTCTCAATGGACCGCCAGAAGCAGTTTGCCCTCAGCTGGCAGTGGCAACAGTACACTTTCACAACTCTCCCCCAAGGTTACATCAACTCTTCCACTCTGTGCCATAATTTAGTCTGAAAGGAGCTTGCTTGCCTGTCTCTTCTATAAAATAGCACACTAGTCCATTATATTGATGACATTATGCTGATTGGACCCTCTAAGGAGGATGTATCAAAGACTCTAGATTCTTTGCTATAAATCTGTATGTAAGAGATTAGAAAATTAACCCAACAAAGATTCAGGCACCCTCCACCTCAGTAAAATTTCTAGGGGTCCAGTGGTGTGGGGCATGCCAAGGCAGTTCTACTAAAGTAAAGAATAGCATATTGCATCCACACCTCAGCGCCCCATACCCAACTACTGAACAGGAGGTACAATGTCTAATGGGGCTTTTCAAATTTTGGAGGCAACATATCCTTCATTTAGGTGTTCTATGTCGACCTATTTATCAAGTGACACAAAAGTCCTCCAATTTTGAGTGGCGTCCAGAACAAGAAAAGGCTCTGCAACGGGTTCAGACTGCTATGGAAGCTGCTTTGCCACTGGGAACATATGATCTAGCTGACCCAATGGTGCTAGAGGTTGCAATTGTACATACAGATGCAGTGTGGAGTCTCTGGCAGGCCCCTTTTATTGAAGCACAGCATAGCCTATTGGGATTTTTGAGTTAGGTCCTTCCATACGCTGCAGACAACTACTCCCCTTTTGAAAAACAGCTGTTGGTCTGTTACTGGGCCTTAATGAAGACTGATTGCCTCACCATGGGCCACCAAGGCATCATGAAACCTGAGCTGCAGCTGCCCATCATGAACTGGGTATTGTCTGACCCACAAGGTCATAAAGTTGGATGTGTACAGCATCACTCCATTGTTAAATGGAAATGGTATATGCGAGATGGGACTAGAGCAAGTCCAGAAGGTACAAGTAAGCTGCATGCAGAAGTGGCCCAAGTGTCCACAGTCTCCACTCTGTCACAGTACCTACCTTCGCCCAGTCTGTACCTATGGCCTCCTGGAGAGTTCCTTATGGTAATTTAACTAAAGAAGAGAAAATTAGGGAGATAGCAGAAAAGGGCTGTAGTGCTGCTGTGATCCATTTATGAGTGGCACCTGCATATGGTGCAGAGCCATCAGTAAACCAAGCATCAATTTCTGTCAGGACAGTGGTGAAGGGAAATCGTCTCAGTGGGCAGTACACCTTACTGTTCAGTTTTGCCTAGAAGGAGAAATGACCAAATATGTGATTGTATACTATTTCATGGCTTGTGACTAATGACTTGGCTGGATGGTCAGGGAATTGGAAGGAACATGATTGAAAAATTGGTGATAAGGAGGTATGTGGATATAGACCTCTCTGAATAGACCAAGAAAGTAAATTGTGTCGCTTATGAACACTAACCAAAAGGTTACCTCTGTAGAGGAGGACTTTAACAAGTGGGTGACGTAGCACGCACTATGGAGACTATTCCTCCTCTTTGCTCTGCTGCTCCTGTCATTGTCCAGTGGGCACATGAACAAAGTGAACATGGTGCAGAGATGAAGGTTATGCATGAGCGTAGCAACATGAACTTCCACTCACCAAGGCTGTCTTGGACATGCCGCTGCTGAGTGTCCTATCTGCTAGCAGCAGAAGCCAACATTGAGTCCAATATATGGGACAATTGCTCGGGAGATCAGCCAGCAACCTGGTGGCGGGTTGATTACATAGGACTACTTCCCTTATGGTGAGGACAGAATTTGTTCTTCCTGAAATAGACACCTACTCGGGATATAGATTTACCTTCCCTGCATATAATGCTTCTGCCCAAACTACAAAATGCCTTATCCACAGGCATGGCATCCCACATAGCATTGCTTCAGTTCAAGGAACTGACATAGAAAATGAAGTGCAGCTGTGGACCCCATGCACATGGAATCCACTGGTGGTATCATGTTCCTCTCCATCCTGAAGCAGCTGACTTGATAGAATGGCAGACTGGCCTCCTAACGATACAATTACAGTGCTAGATAGATGACAACAACTTGCGGGGCTGGGGCAGTGTTCTCCAGGAGACTGTATACACTCTAAACAAGCAGTCAGTATATGGTGTTGTGTCTCCAATAGCCAGGATTCATGGGTCCAGGACCCAAGGGGTGGAAGCTAGCATGGCACAACTCACTATTACTCCTAGTGATCCACTTGCAGCATTTTTGCTTCCTGTCCCAGCAACGCTATGTGATTCAGACCTGGAGGTCCTAGACACAAAGAAAGAAACTCTCCCCCATGGAAATAGCAGCACAGATACCACTGAATTTGCAGCTGGCCCTTTGGGCTTCTCATGCATTTGGATCAACAGATCAGGAAGGGTGTCATTGAACTGAGTGCTGTGATTGATCCTGATCACCAAGGAGAAATTGGACTGGTGCTGCTTAATGGAGGTAAAGAAGAATATGTCTGGAATCCAGGAGATCCCGTAAACTGGCCCTCTCTTAGTACTACCATGCCCTTTGATTAAAGTAAGTGGTAAGCTACAGCAGGGTTGCTATAGAACCCTCTGGAATAAAGGTCTGGGTCATTCCACCAGGCAAAGAACCACTGCCAGCTGAGGTGCTGATGGAGAGCAAAGGTAATAAAAATGGGTAGTAGAAGAAGATCATTTTACCTATCATAAGCAGGTGATCAATTACAAAGGCGAAGTTTGTGATTGTCAGTGTGATGGGTAGGCGTATTGTTCCAAACTGGCCAATTAGAACATGTGAGATTAATAAGGTCACAGTTTGGAGGACAAAGAGATAAATGACTTGGTGATATTTCTCTCTCTCTCTCTCTCTCTCTCTCTCTCTCTCTCTCTCTCTCTCTCGTGATTGGACCAGCATATAGTGAGTTCTCTGTCTCAGCTTACAAGTTGCACAACCTGTGTGATACCCAACCCGTGGATCATGTCACTAGAACTTAAGGTTTCTTGGAGGCCAGCTTTGCCACGCTGCTGGTATATACATCACTTGAGAGCTTGGAATTGTTGAATTCTATCATCTTGTTGAGTGGTGGTGACCTGCCCAGAAGTTTGCTGCTTGTGGCCAAACTGCTCGTATTGCTCTAGGGAAGATTCAGCTGTCTGCTTCCTTGATCTTGAACCAAGCAGCCCTTGTGAATTTAAGGTTTCCAGTATATTAAATATTCAATAGAAGTGAGTTGAACTGAGTCCTCTGTACTGCTGTGTGGGCTAATTAGCTGTTTATTCCTTTGTGCTTTATCTATATCTACATATATCATAAACATTCTGGTTTGGTTTTTTTCCCTCTAGAACAGTAGCTCTCAACCTTCTTAATACAACGGTCCTTTTGTACAATTCCTTATGTTGTGGAACCCCCCCCAACCATTACATTTTTTTTTTTTGCTACTTCATAACTGTTGTTTTGCTGCTGTTAAGAATCAGATGACCCCTGTAATAGGGTTATTCGAACTCCAAAGAGTCGTGACCCACAGGTACCTTGGGAGTAGGGTACTAGAAAAGCAAATCATAAAGATGGAGAGTGGATGTTGATTTGACTTCTGCTTTATGGTCATGTTTCTTCTTTGGGTAGTCAGAAGTCAGATATGCTCATGCAATTTACTGTGTTGTTTTCTGGAACAATATTGGAAATTAAAGTTTTGATTACTTTGTTTGGTTGTAGTTTTTGTTTATTCCTGTGTGGAATGTCAAAAATGAAGTTGATTAGCATATATACTCAGATATAAGCCATTTTTCAGCACATTTTAATGTAATTTTTGTGGTAAAATTGGGTGTCTCGGATGCTATTCAGGTCAGCTAATACTCGAATATATATGGTAATGTATATTTTGAGCTCAGAAGGTAAAATCACTGTTTGATTTTCTTGAGACCATGCTGCTTAGGAAAAATGGTTGACAGATGGTCAAAATGGCTGACAGAAAGTATGAATCTGTCTTGAGACTTCCAACAGGCCTAATGTCATATTTTTGTATAAATAGAATAATATACACAAGGATTTATGTAATCTAGATTAAGGGTTGAACTTGACTGTTGTAAGAACTGAGTTTAGTATCTTATTTTATTTTGTTTACACAGATTTCTTCTGCTTATGATTGATAAAAAATGTTTACTAGGAAGTATGAGAATAGTGAGCTTGTAAGCCCATTTGCCTGAAAACATGAATTTGATCTTTAGATGGGGTTAGGACACATCTGGAAAGACGTCTCTAAAGAGATTAGCCCCACCCAATGCTTTGGAATACTCAGGACATTTGCATTCCAAGGAACTTGGACATGTGTTAGACAGGATTCTCTAGAGAAACAAAACCAGGACACTAATAATTCTATATATATTTATATAAACAGAAAGATATCTAACATAAGAAATAGACAGTTAACGCTATAAAGCAGTACAAGTGGCTCGGTGCAACTCACTTTCATGAGACAGCCAGTACACTGGCAGTCCGAGTCTTGTCACCAGGTAGCCCTCTGTAGAGCAATTCAGGCTATCTGGCCACAAGCAGCAAACAGCAAGGCAGGTCACCAACAGTCGGCCCGATGACAGGGTCCCACAGTCCCCAGCTCAAGAGATGTCTATTCCAGGCAAAGCAAGACTTGAAGGAGCCTCAACTCACAGCAAGACAGTCCATGGAGTAGGTGTCCCACAGGTGGTGTGGCTCGCAGATGGAGGCACGGGACAAACAAGGCAGCCTGCTGCTCCAAAGATCCACGAGCAAGAGGGAAAAGGCGGAGCTTGCTGCGTCATTTTTATCTCCGCCCTTCAATTGATCTCACGTGCTCATTGGCCATGTTGGCACAACAAGCCTACCTATCACAGGACAAGATTGACAACTGAAGAGGAACTCTGTTAATCTTGAAATCTTGAACTGTGTGGTTTTTGTGCTAGTAGCTGGAAAGAAAATCTGAAACCATGAAGAAAACTCCTCTCTGGGACTGAACATTAAAGGGAACCTGTGGACAGGCTGAAATGCTTGCTAGGTAACCACCTGGATCCACTTGTGTGGAAGAAATTCAGCAATAAGGAGACAGCTTGAGTCTAGCCACTGACACCTGTGGACCTGGCTTACAGGAACTAGAAAAGACGAGAGTGTGTTGACTGGTCTGAAGGAGGGTAGGGTTGTTGAGAATTTGTGACAGTGCCCATGGTCTAAAGGCAAGATTACCAATTGGCACCTTGGTTGGGCTAAATGAAGCAGCCCACATTGAATTGACCAGAACCCGACCAAGTGAAGAGAAGATTTTTGAGTCTGTGAATTGGTGCATGTTGCTGCAGATTTTATGGATGGCCTGTCAATCTGCAGATAGCCAATGAGACCTCTGTATGTTTATATACCTTATAACCGCATGAGTCCATATTGCACAACACAGCACAATTCACTGTGTACATTTTTTTTGGTCATTACCTGAGTTTATGGAATAAGCAGAGATGCATAGTCTGGGCAGTAGCTGCTGACAGCCAGCCTCAAACACACTTCAAAATGATCATCAGTCTTGGTGGAAGAGTACTTAGAATTACTGATCTTTCTGTGGGAAAAGGCTGACTCACATCAATCGTAGAGCCAAATGCAGTCAAGGAGGTAGCACATTTTCTCATGTTTGGGTACTTTCCCTCTGTGAGTAAGTTCCAGAACTGTTCATGTGGGCTTGTAGTGTCAAAATCTCCCATTCTGTATGAAAGTGATATGTTGTGGTCTTCTTACTTGGTCCAAGTCCCCCACTCATTTTAACACCCTTTCTTACATTAAGAGAAAGAAATCAAGATATAAAAATTCGTGATCACTTGTCAGTTTTGCTGCCCTTAGCACAGTTGTTAGCACATGTGTTTGACACCTAAGATTACATCTGATTGTCTACACTGTGTATCAGTTAAGTGATGGGATTGATGATAGGCTTACATCTGTTTTATATTGCCATGCGGTCTACCCACACTACATTTGCTGTCGACTAGTAGCTTGAGATAGATGTATTTAGCACCCCTGCTCTACATTTTACACCCATTGATCAGGATTCTTCTGTGGAATCTTTGGTCAAAACACTCTGTATTGTTTGCAATAAAAAGTTGTTTGTTTTTTGGAGGCATCACTGCCCTCTGGTGGGAGTGGGAGGCCCAGCCTTGCTCCTGGAGAGCTACTGCTGGATTTGAACCGCCAACCCTGTAGGCCGCAGTCCCGCATTCAACCACTACACCACCAGGGCTCAGCCCAATAAAAAGTATATAATAAAAATATACCTACATCCTACAAACAAACATTCTGTGATGGGACCGGGCATTATCCAGTTTTGCTTTGGACATACCTACCTTGGAATTTTACTTTTATTAGGTGTGCATTTATACCTGGTTTCATTCTGATCTCAGAGCAAAGGAACCAGTTCTTCATGGAGGCAGTTAATCACTTACTCCATTTCGTGTTATTCCGATATTCTCTCTCCCTCTTCTGTTTCACTGAACTAAAGATGAAATATTGTACCTGAGTAAACACTCTTAAGCTTCTAAGACCCCAGGCACTGCTTACTGAAGTAGAAAGTAGGTCTCACAGGGGGTCCTGTGGCATAGTGGTTACGTACTGAAGTGGGAAGTAGAACACAAACACTATAAACAGTAATAAGCTGATAGGCTGGGACGTCCCTTGAAACCATACTCCTAATCTCCAAATCTGGAATAAAAATTCCATGAAATATTTTGCTGTATCTATTTACAAGCAGCTTCAGTAGCTGCTCTTTTGGTGTAATAAAAGTAAAGCACAGCATTCACTAATTCAACCTTTCTTAGGTGTACAACTTAATAATACAGGTTGCATTAGTAATGTTAAGTACCTATTATTCATAGTTAATGCCAGAGTTTTCATCAAAATAAACAAACAAAAATCATTGCTTCCCAATGTTCTTTTCATGCCTGTTATCTTCCCTGATAGCCACTAATAAACTTTGGCTTTTTTACATTTCTTCCATTCAGCCTAATGTCTTTGAGGCCCACAGTATTACAGTTTTCTTTTTATTACTGAGTATTAATTCCATTGTCTATGTGCAACATTTTATTTATCAATTCCCCTATATACGGACAGTTCAGTTCCTACTGGTGGCTATTGTGAATAGTGTTGCATGAAAATTAGCATATTTTTGAGGAACTGCTACATGTAAGCAATCATTTTTACCTTGCTTTGTAAAGAAACCTGAGTATATAATATTTAAGTTAGAATAAGCTCCAAACTTCATTTTAAAGCACAACATCAGCAGTTCAAATGCACCAACTGCTCCTCAGAAGAGTTACTGCCCCAGAACCCCTGTGTGGGGTTGCTGTGAGTCAGAGTGAGCTCGATGGCATCAGTTTGGTTATCACAGCTTACAAGGTCTAATAGGATCTGTCTGTTCTTGTTTTTCTTCATCCTACTCTAGTCCCTCCAGCCGCAAACGTGTGTGTGTGTGTGTGTGTGTGTGTGTTTTCATGCATATATACATATACATGTTTTGACTGAGTCAGAATTGCCTCTGGTAATGAGTTTAGTGTTTGAATGATATATATTTAATAAAATGTTTGTGTAAATTAGGTGAATCAGTATATTGTATCAAGGCATTTGCACTTGTTCTGTCCATTGGGCTTCTTCACTCTTGGTCTCTTCCAATGACTCACTTCTGTTCATCCAGGTTTCAGCTCAAAAGCTAATCCTTGCAGAGACTTTCTTGACACCACATCTAAATGACCTGTCACATCATCTGTTTACTTCCTTCAGAGCACTTAGGACAATGGAAAGCATCCAGTTTACCTGACTTCTTATTCTTCCACACCCAGAATATAAACAGAATAAGAGCATGACTTTACTGCAGTGGCCACAGACCATGTAGTAATCACTCCCGAAATATTGGTTAAAATAAACGTTTACTATATACATAGTTGAATATTGTTCTTCCTCATCATTTTGTTTCATGAGTTATATTTCTCTTTCTACACTCACTTCACGCTCTTATAGGAGGAGTACTCCCCCAAAACAGTGTTGCACTGTGCAGAGATTTCATAGTATGCATTTTTGCCACTAGAGGAGCATTGAGCAACTTGCTCTGAATTAGTGTACTCAGTGGCATTGCCTGGGAAGGTTCTCTCTGGTCACAGTGATTTTTTTTTTTTTTTTTTTTTTTGGTAAAAGCAGTTTAACATGAACCTTGTGTTTTATGGTTGATTTAAGAGAACATCTTGCAGCTATAAAAAAAATTTTCATGTTCAGGAATAATGCCATAAAACTTATGATGTTGAATACAGATTACAAGGTCAGCAGTATGGGAAAAACTTAAGTGTGTGAGTAGTTTTCTCATTTTAAAAAATGTGAAATGTTGATTAATGACAAACCTCATTCTGGATGTCTGTCAACTTCCCAAATGGACAAAACTTACAACTCGTAGTGCATTTGGAGTTTGTCCCACCAGGTCATACTGTTAATCAAGCTTTCTATTTAGAGGTTCTGAAAAGATTGTGTCAACACTGGTTGATAAAAAGGTCTGATTTGTGGCAGACGGGGCACTGGTTTTTCTATCATGACAATGTATCTGCTTATGCAGCCATTTTGGCATGCCAGTTTGGGGCAAAGGGCAGCATACTTCTCTTGCCCCATGCACCTGACTTACCTGACTTCAGTCTGACTTCTTTTTGTTTGTGCAAATGAAGAGTGACATGAAAGGACAGTGATTTTATGATGTAAAAGAGGTGAAGAAAAAAAAATGAGGGAGGTGCTAATAACCATCCAAGCAGATGAGTTTGAAAAATGTTTCCAAGAGTGGAATCTCATATTTGACAAGTGTGCTTTTGAATGTTTTTTTTAAATTATTATTATTATTTTTTTGTGGCATCACTGCCCTGGTAGGAGTAGTAAGTCCAGCCTTGCTCCTGGAGAGCTGCTGCTGGATTTGAACTGTCAACCCTGTGGGCTGCAGTCCCGCAAACTGCCACTAAGCCACCAGGGTTCAACCCATATTTGACAAGTGTATCAAGTATAATGGAGCCTACTTTGAAGGTGATAAGGTTGTTTATTTAAAGAATTAAATAAATAGCTGGCGGGGGGGAATCCCCTGGAATTTTTTGGTATGCCCTTGTATATACTCTTGCTAAGTAGATTTACATACCTAGTAGGTTTACAAATATACCTTGGGTAGAGTTCCTTTACAATATATTTGATGAAATTTATAACAATATATTCATCCTAGTCATTCTTTTAGTTTCTTACTCTGAAAATAGTCCAGGAACATGGTCATTCTTTTTTTTTTTTTTTTTTAATCGTGTTGCGTTTTGAGTAAAAGTTGACCTGGCATTTGAGGTTCCCAGTCAGCAATTATTACACAAATTGTTCAGTGACGTTGGTTACATGCTTCACAGTTTATAAACATTCTCATTGTTTCCATTCTCTTTGTTCAGTTTTATCCATATACATGTTTAATATAGCCCTTCTGTTATTGACATTACTAGGTTCTGGGGCCAAGGGTTTTTTTTTGTTTGTCTGTTTGCTTTTGGGGCATCACTGCCCTCTGGTGGTGGGAGTAGGACGCCCAGCCTTTGCTCCTGTGGAGCCATTGCTGGAATTGAACCTCCATCCCAGTGGGCCGCAGTCCCGTGCACAACCACTACGCCACCAGGGCTCAACCCTGGGCCCAAGTTTTTAATGTGTAAGTTGGTATTATATAAAAATGGAGGAAGACCAAATCAGATCATAGAATCAATCATATAATAGTGTAACTGCCAAATTACATCATCACAAAGCTGTGGTTACCCCTGAGAATCAAGGCCAAGTTGACAAATAGATACCCTTGACCACCCAACCAGTGTTACTCTCACTAATGCCTTGGGTTTGTTGCTGCCAGACATACGTTTTTACTGTGCAAAATAGCTGAATAGTGTATTCTTGTACTATTATTGTATATGTGAAATGTTGATTAGTAATAGGTGTAATTCAAGCAAGTTTGCAGTAGTCACAATTTAATTTATAATTAAAAGTGAATCAAAATCATAGATTAAATAATGTGATGCATCTTATGAATGGGAAAGAAAACTAAATGTAAAGGATTGGCTATGTTGGGCTAAAATCAAGCTTTCATACTCTAGAAACTCTTTCAAATTGAGTTAAATATGATGATTGGCTAATTTTGAGGAAAAGCGCCCTACTCACTTTCAAATATAACATCATGAAGCTGTGAATATGTTGTTCTTGATCTATTTCTCTTTGTTTCTTAGGTTTTTGTGGAGACCCTGGATAAGTGTTTTGAAAATGTTTGTGAATTGGATTTGATCTTCCATATGGATAAGGTACATTTTCTCTCAAATTAGAGTTAGTAGAAAACTGAGAGGCTAGGGCTTCTTTAGCCACCTCTACACCTGTATGTACTTTCTTTTAGTTTCTTATTCTGAAAGTAGCCCAGGAACTTTTTTATTTAGTAACTTAGGTTTTAGTGAGGCTTTTTTGGGAGGCAGGATAAGACCTATTATCAATTTCAACTTGTACCAGATAATTATTAGAGGTCCTGGTCTTCTCTTCACTGATTACTGTCATTGTGATCCTTGTACCCTTTAAGGGAAATCAGGGTTTTTAGGAGCTGCTGGATTGACACAGTGGCTGCTAGAATGGGCTTAAGCATAACAATTCTGATACCAGCCGCCCATCCCATGCCAGTCTTTACTTCTCTGCTGGGTTGATAATTCACTGCAGTGACCATGAAGAATTAAGAAGTTCTCATGATTTTGACATCTACTGGGGAAGAGAGTAACAGGAACTGAAACAGATCAGGTTGCAGTTTTTTGCTTAGAACAGCCTTTTCTTATTTATGTCTTTGGTTTACCTTTAACTCTGGCCTTTTGGCAATCCAGGCCATATAACTAACTCCTTCCCTGCTCTGTCACTCTTCATTAGCAGAAACAAAAAGAAATCAGAGTGAGGTCAGGTGCATGGGGCAAGAAAGGCATGCTGCTCTTTGCAGGTACAGAGAGCTCCTGTCCAGAAATTTGGTAAACATCGGCATAAGCTTTGGTCCAAAGGTACTGAGTTCTCTCTCCATTAGTTCAACAAACCCACCATGACATATCCTGCTCCTGACTCTTCTTTCTTGGTGGTTGTCTGATCCTGTCTTTCTGCTTACTGCTCCATGCAGCTGAGAACTTCTTAGACCCAGGAGATGAAGACAGAGAGAGAGGGACAGAATGAGAAGCAGCAGCACAGAAGTGGCCATGCCAGAGGCAGCAGACCAGGAGACTGGCAGCATACAGTATAATTGACTTTCTGGCTCACAGTGAGAGAGCTGTATGCCTTTGGACAACATACTTGCTAGCAGAATGGGGTACCTCCAGGCACTTGACTAAACTCAATTTGCCAACCCACGGAGCTAGAGAACTGAGCGAGGTACCTTTGGGTACCTGCTGGCTCACAGAATAAGAGTACTGACCCTTTTTTCTGAGACTTACTGGTGGAACAGGCTGCATCCTGGAAACTTACTGGTTGATTTTTAGCACTTTCCTGGCAGGGCAGGACCAAGCTGGCCAAGAGGCCCAGGGGCTGAGGATCTAAGGAGTCAAAGGCCAGAGGGAGGCTTGCCTATCCATGGCTGTCAAGAAGCAGCCCTAAGTGAAAAACTGTATCCTAAATTGTAACTTGTTATTTCCCTAATAAACTCTCTAGTTCTGCATATTATCTGTGGGGCCATTAAAGTGAGTAGTGGAATCCAACAGAAATAGTGCTGTAAGAGGACAACTTGTGTCAGAATTTGTAACAAGGTTGGATAGAAAAGGGTTGTATCTCAGGCTGAGGCCTGTAAGTGGTTGAGTGTGGGACTGCGGCCCATGGGCTTGACAGTTCAAATCCAGCGGTGGCTCTCAGGAACAGTGCTGGGTAGCTCCCACGACCACAGAGAGCAGTGATGCCCAAAAAACAAACAAACAAACTAAACCAGAAAAGGGTTGTATCTGATCTTTGTGTCATGGAATCAATCTTGGGCTGATTCTGATAGTGATTCTGTCTCCCCCTGGTAAAGTTTAGTGGTCAGACACCTCTGACACCCTATTTTAGATCTCTATAATAAAGGATTCTTATACATGAGTATGCTATATCTCCCTACTTCTTTAAGTCTCCTCTGAGATCTCAGTGAGCCCCAGATGTTTTACATATTTTCCCCATGGTTGTTTTACGTATGAGAGAAAGTCCAAAAGTATTGCTACTAAGGCCCAGTTCAGACACTCCTAAACATGTCCTTGAGCTTAGTGGCTGGCTGCAGATACATTCTTTCCCCCTTCCTCATCTTCATAGGGTGCCTTCAGAAAGGTTCAGTCACAACAGTGACTTCCACGTGTCTCTGGGGCCATTTAAAGTCTACTTAGAGAGGTAAGCTCAGAAGGTTGTGGTGACATTTGGGGGGATTTCAAAGGAGTAATCTGGATTGATTTTTTTCTTTCTTTTTTTTTTTTTTAAAGAACAGCACAGGACAGCCATAGGGGCTTATTAGGAAGAAGGTTGACGAAAATTAAAACTACATTGGTGAGAAACAATCGAGGAAATTAGTGCCCAAGAGATTTTTCCATTGCACCAATGTTCCTGATTATTCTTTAAGGACAGCAAGGGCCCACCTATGAGAATTTCATGGGGAAATCATGCTCATGCCCCTTCTGACTGCCTATTGGTTCCAGAACTCAAAAAACCTTTCAGAGGAACATAATAATAGCACAGGCCTCTTCAGGAAAGACTGAGAGATGAAAGCACTGCGTTCATAAATATAGAGACCTGGTGCAGGGTACATTGATCAGCATGCAAACTTTTAGTTTATAAAATGTGGTATCTGACATATGTGTGTGTATACATATATATATATATATATATATAGTTTCACCCTCTGATATTTTTGTGAAATTAAGGTTTCTCTGATTTTGTAACCATGCTTTTGAACTCACCCTTGTATATATCATTGAGGAATGTTTTTATATGTTATTGGATATTGTGATTGAAATAATCTATTGTTGTTTGTTTTTTTAATAGTTCAAGGTCTGTTTGTTAGCCAAATCTATTGTTTTTTACCACTACATGGAAACCTCTTTATATTTGTATGTTGATATTGAATCTAGAACTTATGGTAAACCTCTAATTCTAATATCCTATTTCTTTCACTTATTCCTTCTAACACTTATTCTGCAAAGGTCCTTTTCTTCCCTTATACTGATAACGAGGACCTTCAAGTGTAATGTGGAATAGAATTGGTAGTTGTAGTGCCATGTCTTGTTCCTGACTTCAAAGGGAACTGTTCACCTGTCATGGATGAAATATATTATTTGCTGTAGACTTTTTCCCCCTGATAGTTTCTATCAAATTAGGGAGTGTCTTTTCTTCTTAGTTACTAAGAATTTTTAATCTCGAAAAGATGTTAACATTTGGGCTGAGCCCCGGTGGCGTAGTGGTTGTGTGCGGGACTATGGCCCACAGGGTTGGCAGTTCATATCCAGAAGCAAGGCTGGGCCTCCTACTCCCGATGCTCACAAAACAAAAAAAAGAGCACCCACAACCACCAGAGGCAGTGATGCCCACAAAAAGG
>PVJH01002231.1:0-99799 GCA_004026705.1 Nesogale talazaci | reverse complement strand
CTAAAAGATGTATATAGGTTTATTTGTTTTTAGCCATGATTTTATCATTTTAATAAACATTTGTTAGGATACCTGCTGAAACAGTCAAGTAAGTGATTCTCCATAATCTGGGTATGGCAATAAAAGTTAATAAAAATGTTCTTTCTCTTGTGTAATAATCACAAATCACATGACTGCTATAAAATATTTTGCTACTGCAAACTTTTAGTTTCTAAATTATGATATATGACATCAGGAATGATTGTCCATATTGCCTGAAGTTACTGCAAATTGATGCTTAAAAGAATCCCAAGAAGTCACTGTGTGAAAGTGACTTAATTTGAGTGGGATTTCATGCTGATCTTTGCCTTGAAAACGATCAATTTTTAATTCTATCCTATCAACTATAGGAAACAGAAAGTAGCCTTTTCTGAGAACAAAGAGATTATCACTTTGGATGTTGCCCTTCTAAGTTGAGAAACTTCCCCACCTTGAGGTCAGAAACTCACATCTGTTTCAGCTGCAAATGTTGTGGCTAGAGTAACAGGCCTGTGGAGATGGTATATGAAGGAAGGGGCTACAAAAACCTGAGGAAAAGTGAAATTTTTGATACCTCCTTGGATGACTACTGAATTTCTGACTTGACATTTTATTTATTGCTTATCTTGAGAATTCTTTTTCAACTTTATAAAAAAAAATTGTGCTGTTACTGTTGTTATTATTGTTGTTGTTGTTATTATTGTTTCTCCCCTCATCACCTCTCCTCCCTTTTTTCATAACTTAGAGGGCTTTGTTCATTCAACTTCTAAAACTAAACCCTCTTCTCATGTCTTTCCCATCAATGTACCATAATATTGCTTCAACTAGTCATTTTGAGATAGCTATCTATTCTTTTTTCCTTCTGCATCTACAAACTTGAGCCCTGTTGATGAGTTTGGGTTTGTTTTTTTGTTTGTTTCTGTATCTACAAGTCTACATAGATCACCCCTGTCTCTCACAGAATACAGCTGTAAAGTCATGTTTCTGCTGCTCCCTCTAACTATAGCTTATTTGCATTCTTCTATTCAAGATCAACTTGAGTGAGTTGAGTGTTTTATACCCAGTCTTTCATTTCTATGTCATCTGTCCTGTAGCCTCATGTTTAGTACTATCCAAAATTCACTCATAGCCTCTTTATCTCCAGCTTTCCTAGTCATCACTTTCTCTAATGTTTCTGTAATATTGTTGGCCATTCTCTGGATCAACCCCACCTTAGTCTTTTTCTCCACCTTGTTTCTGTGTCAGAACTTGCCTGGTTTTTCTCCAATTTCCTTCCCACCCAAGGTCATAAATCATCTTGTTGGTCTTGACAACTTTTTTTTTCCTTTTCATATTGCTTTCATAGATAGCATCCATTTCTCAAAATCAAGCTATCATGTAAGTAGATAATTTCCTAATTGTAAATTCTAACACTGGTGAATAGCTCAAGACCTATTCCTCTATTTCCTTCTAAATGCCATTCTAATATCTTGCTTCTTTATTTCAGCATGTGTGTTCCTAAAAGCCATTCTTTCCTCATCTTCCCCTTTTTAAAAATTATTTCATTGGGGGCTCATACAATTCTTATCACAATCCATACATCCATCCATTGTATGTCAAGCACTTTTGTACATTTGTTGCCATCATCATTCTCTAAACATCTGCTTTCTACTTAAG
This sequence comes from Nesogale talazaci, assembly GCA_004026705.1. Taxonomy (NCBI): domain Eukaryota; kingdom Metazoa; phylum Chordata; class Mammalia; order Afrosoricida; family Tenrecidae; genus Nesogale; species Nesogale talazaci. The sequence goes on along the minus strand of PVJH01002231.1, from coordinate 98,125 downwards.
CCCTTGGTATCATCTCCTCATTTTTCACTTCCCTCCCCCTCCCTCCTGAATCCTTGATAATTTATATATTATTATTATTTTGTCATATCTTAAACTGTCTCCCTTCACCTGCTTCCTTGTTTCCCATACCCCAAGGAGGAGGTTATATGTAGATCCTTATAATCTGATCAGTTCCCCCTTTCCACCTCACCTTCCCTCCACCCTCCTGGTATCACCACTCTCACCACTGGTCCTGAAGGGGTCATCTGTCCTGAATTCCCTATGTTTCTGGTTCCTATCTGTACCAGTGTGCATCCTCTGGTCTAGCTGGATTTATAAGGTAGAATTGGGATCATGATGGGGGGGGGGGGGAGGTGCGCCACGAGGCATTTAGGAACTGGAGGAAAGTTCTATGTTTCATCATGGCTATAGTGCACCTTGACTGGCTGGTCTCCTCCCCACAACCCTTTTGTAAGGGGATATCTCCTTATCTACAGATGGGCTTTGGGTCCCCAATCTGTACTCCTCCTAATTTACAGTGATACAGTTTTTAGTTCAGCTGTTATGCTTCTTCCATGGGGGCTTGTTGCTTCTGAGTTAGATGGCTACTTGTTTATCTTCAGGCCTTTAAAACCCCAGACACTATATCACCATCAGCTTTCTTCACCACATTTGCTTATGCACACATTTATCTTCAGTGATCATGTCGGGAAAATGAGTATCATGGGATGCCAATGTAATAAAGTGTTCTTGCATTGAGGTTGTACTTGAGTGGAGGAGGCCCAATGTCCATCTGCTGCCTTAATACTAGCCCTATAAATATATGCATGGAGATCTATTTCTTCATCATATATATGTATATATAAATTTACCTATATACATGCCTGTATTTAGACCTCTATAAATGCCCTTTGCCTCCTATTTCTTTCTTCTATTTTCTTTTACTTTCCTCTTGTCCCCCTGTCAAGCTCAGCTTTCATTTGGGTTTCAGTAATTTCTGTTACATTACCCTTGATCAATCCCTACCAGGCCTCTCACTCCCTCCTGCCACTGATTTTGGATCACTTGTTGTTCCCTTGTCCTGGGTTGTTCAACACCACCTCCTTTCCCCCACCCTCATCTTCCCTTTTCTAGCCCCACTACTACCATTCTCTGTGCCACTTACTCTTCCTGTGGCTCTGCAGACATTAGACTTGAATCATTTTTCAGTGATTGTCTTTGAAGACTCTTTACAGAACAAGTGGGTTTCCCACTAACAATTCATACACATTTTGACTCATGACATTGCCTGCTTTCCCAACAATGCACCATTCCTTTCACTTCCTCCCTGTGTTTGATGTATGTAATTGAGGAATGCATACATCAATTTTTTCCTTCATTCTTTGTCTCTGAGCAGTTGCTGCCCTTTTAATCTCATGTAATTGATTGGCACAAGGAGGTCTAGCCCTCCCTCATAGAATTGTGGACAGAATAACTGAGGAGCCCTGGTTGTGTAGAGGCTTACGTGTTGAGCTGCTTGCTAACCACAAGGTCAGTAACTCAAAACCACCAGCTGATCAGAGGGAGGAAAAGGAGGCCTGAACTTTGAAGTATTTTTATTTTTTCTTCTTCTTCTCTACTTACTTTCTTCTGCTTTCCTTGTCCTCAATAGCCAGCAATTATCAACACCTGTTGCTACTTAATATTAGAATTTTTTCATATCTTGTTTTGCTAATTATTAACCTTTGACACACCTGCTTTTATATCTCTATAGATACTTTTTTCCCTAGTCCATTTGAGAATTAGTTGCAGATGTTACGACTTTTCACCCTTGATTCTACTTTTAAAAATTAGAACATTCTCTTACATAACATGTTGCACATAGTACGCTAATTATATGCAGCATAATTAACATCAATGGAAATCTAACACTGATAATGTGATTATCTCATATACATTTATCAGGTATCCCCAGTTGTCGCAATAATGCCTCTATTATGATATTATTATGAAAAGGTCGTTTTATTGGGATCTCTTAGCACTCCTTTTTTTTTTTTTTGTGGGCATCACTGCCTCTGGTGGTCGTGGGCGCTACCCAGTGCCACTCCTAGAGTCGCCCCTGGATTTGAACCGCCAAGCCCATGGGCTGCAGTTCCGCACTCAGCCCTCCTAGAGCTCTTATAGCAATCCATACATCAGTTGCATCAAGCATATCTATACGTATGTTGCCATCAATATTTTCTAAACATTTACTTTCTATTTGAGTCATTGGTAACAGCTTCTCTTTTCCTTCCCTCTCCCCACAGTAATGTCCTATCTTTTCGTTGTTTTTCATCCCAGTTTCAATTAAGAGCCTAGCATTGCCTTTAGAGCCTTGGTGACTATGGGTTTGGTGTTGAACTCCTAACAAAAAGTCAGGGTTTCCACCCGCCCGCTGCTCCACCATCTGCTCCTGTCAGGTTCCTAGGGTTGCTCAAGCCTGAATTAACCCAATGACACTAAGTGTGATTTGGTTATTGCCTTTAGTTAGCACGTCTCTTAATGTCACTTGTGCCATACAAGGTTTTTCCCAGCATATTCTCTCATATATTTTTACATCATTTTCCCCTGTAAATGTTACTAGTTTCGGTGTGTAGTTTTACAGCAAACCATACACCAGTTCAACAGTTTCTATCATTTAATGATGTTGGATTACATTCTTCCAGTTGGACTGCTAATCTCACCCTCTTTTTCAGAACTCATTACATAGACTGTCCCCCAAAGGTTCCCATATAGTTTTTTTAATTGCTATTGTAATTTTGACCCCCATATAGATAGTCCTTCATAGAGAGTAATGCTCAAGATAGTTAAGCTAAACCGTCATTCACTGTTAGATGACTTCAGGGATATCTTATGTTTTCAGAGTTAAGGATCATCTCAAGGCAATCGTTTCAGAGATGTCTCCCTTCCTTTGTGATGATCTTGTGGGCTGGAGTTAAGCACATTTTCTTGAATCACTCAATAGACTAGATCACACCTGTTCTTAACCTCCTTGGCCAGGCATCCAAGGCTTGCCACCATTCATCCTTATCCTACCTCCTGGGCCGGACTGATCATTACTTTTTGGCAAGATAGCTTCTGTTCCAACCAGAGCAGACTGCTTAATTCTGTCACCAAGCTCGATGTCATTGAGCCCCTTCTGACGCAAAGCAGCGCTAGCGCAGAGTAGAACTGCCATTGTGGGGTTTGGAGACTAGTGCTTTATGAGAATAGAAGCCCTTCCCTTCACCCTCGGACTTCACCCTTGGAATCGCTGGTGGTTTTGAACTGCTTACCGTGTGATTAGCAGCCCAATGAGTAACCACAGTGCAGCCAGGGCAACTTTGAGTCAGAGCCCATTCTTTGGTACCTAATGGCAATAAGTATAGGCCACTGCCAGGAGAAAATGCTGAGGGTTTGAGATTTAAGTGAACTGTTGAGCCCTAAGATGAAAGGATCATAAACAGTCATAATAGACTGTGTTTGCCAAATGTCCCTCCTAAGAACTAAGCTCATGATAACATAGCTCATTTACTTCCCCCACACCCTAGTGATAAGACAGATACCGTGTTATTGCTGGTCTCCAGGACTGGATAGTGATGGCCAGAGCCTTATCCCAGGGAGGAAACCATGCCCTCTGATAAGCATTGAGGGAGGCTGACAAGTGTATCCCACCCCCCACCACATCAATTTCAGAATGAAAGCAGCCACATCTTAACAGAAACACTCTTTAGACTGTCTCCATGCCTTGAATTTGCATGGAGAAGCAGGACTGGGAAGAGGGCAAGTGCCCTACTCTCCCCTCTTCATGACAGCTCTATCTACTGAGCTTGAGAAAGGACATTGTGTCTATCTGAGTGCATAAGACTGCTCAATGCCTCCCCCTCAAGTAATGCCCAGGGTATGTACCATGCTTGCCTTACTTTAACTATGTGTCTGAGTGATGGACACATATGTAGGTTTTTGATAGAGAAAAGAAAAGAGGAACTATTTGGAGCCTGATGACTGAGAGACTTCTGAGTTTTAATTCTTGTGAACAATGCCAGTTGACCAGTATCTGACCATCTCGGGTCACCTCTATTTCCTTATCAGAATTTGCCTAAGAGAGAAGAGAGCCAGCCTGGTGTCCCATCCCATCCTGAGACTCTCTGCTGATAGTTGAGACTTGTAAAGAATTTTGTGGCAGAATATTTTTCAGGGGCCAAAACCTTATTCTCTTGGGGCAACACATACTAGTAATACTGATTTATTAAACTTCTAACACTTCTATATGCCTGTTCCTCACTTATTGATTACCTCATTATCTGGTATTTTGTATTTGTGACGTAGTCAAAAGCTGTCCAACTATTTTGCTTATTAACAATGTATATCTTGTAGTAACATCTGCCAGTATACAAGACAGAGAATGTTGCCTGTATGGTCAGTGCTAGATATCTACTTGGGAGGGCCGTGATTCTCATGGATTGGCAGTTGTCTAAGGTGCAGTCATCCTTCAATTTGTGATCTGCTGTGGTAATCCTTCATTTTGGTTTAAAGCCAATTTCACGTAATAGGCTTGGTCTTGGAAGCATAACCACTTCACTAAGTGAGGAAGTGAGGATGGGGTGTAGTTAAAGAAAAAGCAAGCAGGAAAGCTAAGGTTGCTCCAAACTGTGCAATATAGTCATTGCTTCAACTTTGTACTGTTTGAGTGCACCATCTTATTGACTGCCTGCCATTTGAAATGGCTGAGATACTTTTTGACTTATTTAACCTTGCCTTGTTACTCGCTTAGGGCATCAGGATAATGATAAAAACAAAGCAGCAGAATTTTTGTGTTGGTGTTTACTGTTCACTATCCAGCCTTTCAAATAAAATATAGTGTTTCCCAGATTGTAATCAATAGCAGAGCTAATTGCCAGTGGAATTACTTAGGAACAATGCAGGTAAAACAGGCTATGTGTCACGTGGAATGCTGATAGTCCACAGTTTTTGTTACTATTCTGGATGCTGCAGAGGAGAAGTGGCCTATCTGAGAAGCCAAGCGGAATGTGCTGATCCTGAAGAGAGAAGCCCTGCCAGCTTGGATGCTTGGTCTCAGTCCACATTAGCTAGGTAGTACAGCATCCCCACATCCCAGTGGCTTATTTCTTGCTCAGGCTACATGCCACGGTCGGTTGGTGGGGTATCTCTGCTCATTATACTACTCAGGAATCCCCTCAAAAGTCCCCCTCCTCAACATGTTTGTTGGCTCTTAAAGTGGCATACCTCATATTCATATTCATATTTCATTTGTCAAAGCAAGTCACATGCCTATACCTTAGGGACTAGGGAAGTACAGTCCTACTAAGTACTCAGAGTGGGGAGAACCTAAGTTATGTTTTTACTATCACTGATGGCTACCACAGTTTGTTTGTATGCTCATTTAATTTTTCAAAGGCAATACTGATGATGTGTTCCAGTATTATTGTCACAAGAGGAGGAACCTAGAAATTGTGATATCCAAAAAGATAGAGAAATTATTTTATTAGAAGGAAGGGATCTAGGTCTGTGGCCTGTGTGGTGCCCTTGAGATATGCTTAGTGTGACAGCTTAGGCACCACTGGCTGCATACCACCGGAGTGACTCACAGTTCTAACCAGCAGTTAGAAGACTAATGATAAGTGAGAAGAAGAGCTGTGTAAGTTCCTGAGTAGAGAAATCATGAAGGGGTGTGGTAGTCATGGCATGAGAAATTAGTGTTGATTAATCAAGTACCAGTGACAAGCTAGGTACTTTGTGCCCGGTAATCTTTTGTAAGAGATCTCTGTATAAATGAGGAAACAGAAATGTATGCTATATTGCCTGCAAGGTTTAAAACCCGTGCTGTGTTGTCTCCTCTAAACCAGAGTTTTACCCATTTGGTGTGGTGGTTAGTGTCTTAGTTTATCTAGTGCTGCTTAGCAAAAGTGCCACAAATGGTTACTTTTTCTCACTTCTCAGGCTAGAAGTTTGAATTGAGGGTTCCAGCTCGAAAGGAAAGTTTATCTCTGTGTGTGGGGCTCCTAAGGGAAGGTATCTGGGTTCCTTGGCCATCATGGACCTTAGCATCAATCTCTCGAATTTCTGCCTCCTTTCTTGCTTGCGTAATTTCCTTTTACTCAGTGACATCTGTGAGACCCAGAACTTGATGGGCCTGCCTTGTGTTTCTAGATCTCACAAGTTCTTCTACTTGGACAGGGTGCAATCTTAAAACTTATTTGTGTGTAAGATAGGTGGTTTCCTTCTTTGGTAGGTTTTACAGATTTTACAGATTTTACTGTATCTCAAAAAGAAAATACACTCCAAAAATAAGCCATACTGATTGTAAACGTAACAAACAAAGCAGCCTAAGTAGGTTCAGAATCCCAAGTGTAAACTGAAAACTCACTGCCATAGAGACTCCAAAGAACAGCAGCCCAGTAGGACAGGGTAGAACTTCCCCCGTGGGCTTCTGAGTTTGTGAATCTTTGTGAGAGTAGAGAGTCACTTCTCTCTCCCAAGGAGTGGATGGTGCTTTCAAACTGCTGACCTTGGGGTTAGCCTAGCACATAGCCCAGCCACCAGGCACCACAGCCACGAGCATAGGAGTTAAGATTTGCGGCACATATTTTTAGGAAGTGCAGTTTAGAATTTGACCATTTTTATTTCCCAAATCAGAATTCCAGATGAAACCAAGCGTAAAAGTATCAAGGTGTGAGGGTGTGTGTGTGTGTGTGTGTGTGTGTGTGTGTGTGAATTCTGAGAGCCACAGAGGATTTGGAATTGTACATACAAACAGATGTGCTTTAGGAGAAAATAATTAAGGCTAGGAATAAATCTTAGAGGCAAGAATGGCAAGACTTAGTCTCTTGAACTTTGGCCATGTTATCAGGAGAGATCAGTCCCTGGAAAAGGACATCATGCTTGGTATGTAGAAGGGCATCGAAGAAGAGGAAGACCCTCAGCAAGGTGGCCTGACAACAATGGGCTCAAACACGCCCTCAGTTGGGAGCATGGCGCGGGACCAGGCAGTGTGCATAGGTCACCTTGAATTGGCACGGACTCAGTGGCACCTAACAACAGCATAAACTCCTCTGGCTAGATGGGGTCTCTTTGTAGGCACTGTTGGCATTTTGGGCAGTGTAATTTTTCAACAGATTGTTGGTATTTAACATCCCTGATGCTGTCAGTTAAGCATTGGGCTGCTAACCTCCAGGTCAGCAGTTCAAATTCATTAGCAGTTCAAATTCACCTCATGGGAGAAAGATGAAACTATCTGTTCCTGTAAAGAGTTACAGACTCAGAAACCCTAAAGAGTTGTTCTACTTAATCCTATTGTGTCACTTTGAGTCAGAAACTACTTGAGAGCAGTGAGATGACTGAAACAGCTTCTCTGGCCCCCTGCATGTCTCCTGACAAATCTTGTGAACTTTTTTTTTTTTGGGGGGGGGCCATCACTGCTCTCCGGTGGTGGGAGTAGGAGGCCCAGCCCCACTGCTGGGATTGAACCTCCGTCCCAGTGGGCCGCAGTCCGGCGCACAACCACTGCGCCACTGGGGCTCAGCCCCTGACAAATCTGACTCACTCTTTAGGGAAGTGGATCATCCAGAGGTCTCTGACCAGCCCCTCCCTGCTCAGAGACTGACAGAGGCGTATTGTGCCACACACCCTCTACTGTATTTGCCATTGTGTTAGCACAATGTGTTGTATTTGTTCTATTGGATGGCTATCTCTACCATTTATGAACTATATGACTTTTATCTCAGTTTCCCTAGATGTGAAAAGGGAGTAATGAGCACCTTATATATGGCAAGTGTTAAGATCAAATATATGTAAAGTACTTAGAGCCATGCTTACATGCAGTATTTTTAGTTTGGTTTTCCCAGTAGATAATTTTATGAAGGTGAGGATCAGAGTCCTTTCTACTGCATATTTCCAGTGAATGGCACACTCAAGCCAGTTGGTAAATATTTGTTGAGTTCATCTGCTGTACTAGGTGCCAGCGAAACACTTGGTGAAACCTGTTAGGGCTCTCAAAGAGACATTTTATATATATATATATATATATATACACACACACACACACACACACACATATACATACATACATACACACATACATACCTCGGTCCTTGGCTCCACGCTAGAAAGAACTCACACTGAAGCCTGGTTTGTGATTCAAGCGAGTTTTGTGAACGTTAGAAGAAGTTTCAGGTTTACAGAGGCACCCACAGGGCCCCTCACCCCTGCCTGCCTGCCGGAAGCTGCTGGGGAAAGTCACGCTGTCCACTCACAGGACCGTAGCCCGCCTGTGCTACATTGCAGAGCAGCTGCTGGGGAAGAGCTCGCCAGAGCCAAACCTTTGACCTTTTCCATTCTTCGTCAGGGAAGCATGCCAAAGATGACCCTGGTCAACTCCATTGGTTGAACTGAATTCACCTGGCTTAGGTGGGCCCATCCAGAAGCCTGGACCTCTGTGCATGCGCAATAGACACCCTTTTCCCTACACTGCCCTACCTAACAAAACCTTCCTATTACCATGAGGCTTGCAGCTAAGAATCTCTGAGAATCTCATCGCCATTTTGCTGCTAACTGCGTGATAGCAGTTGAAACCCACCAGCTGCTCTGAGGGAGAAAGATGAGACTTTCTGCTCCGTTAAGATGTATGGCCTGACCAGAGCACACAGGCGCAAATGAAGGGAGAGGAAGAGAGTGGAGCACATCCTGGCCCGCCTCCTGAGAACGACTATTCCCACTCAGAGCAGCCAAAGCATAGAGAGGACCATAGGGCCAGTCCCACTACAAGACACGACATCCCTCGATGGCCCATAGCTCTACAGGGGACAACCCTGGAGACACAGTGTGGGAATTACACTCAATCTGAGCCCACTAAACTGAGGCGAAACACTAAGGGTGTGCAAAAGAACAGCAAGGGGAACAAAGCAACGAAGTCCCCAAGGAACACCAGAAATAGACTTTGGGGCCAGGACGTGGCATCCCGTCAGACTCAACCGGGAAACACTCCTAAAGGTCAACAAATAGACGTGAACTATTATAGGCGGGGTTTTTTTTTTTTTTTTTTTGGGGGGGGGGGGCTTGATTTTTTTGTTATTTTCTTTTGTTGTTTTGTTTTGCTCTGTCTTGTTTTTTTGTGCATAGTATTATCTCTGCAGGTCTATCTAGATAAAATAGGTGGGCTAAACAAGCTGGAGGAGAAAACAACCAAACAGACGGTTCCTGGGGGACACGAGAGAAGTGAGGTGGGGAAAGGAACTGGGTGTTAGCAAACCAGGGACAAGGGAACAAGTGATCCAAAATCGATGGCAAGGAGAGTGTAGGAGGTCTGGTAAGGCTTTATCAAGGCCAATGTAATGGAGAGGAATTACTGAAATCAAGGCTGAACTTATTAGTAGGATAAGAAGAAAGTAAAAAAGAGGAAAAAACTAGGAAGCAAAGGACATTTATAGAGGTCTAAATACAGGCATATACATATGTAAATATGTGTGTATATATATTTCATGGGGAAATAGATCTATGTGCATGTATTTATAAGTTTATTATTAAGGTAGTAGATGGATAGTGGGCCTCTACTCAAGTACTCCCTCAATGCAAGAACGTTTTGTTCTATTAAACTGGCACTCCGTGATGTTCATCTTCTCAACAAGATTGCCAAAGAAAGCGAGAACATAAGAAAATGTGGTAAAGAAAGCTGATGGTGCCCAACTATCAAAAGATATAGCATCTGGGGGTCTTAAAGACTTGAAGATAAACAAGCGGCCATCCAACTCAGAAGCAACAAAACCCACATGGAGGAAGCACACCAGCCTGTGTGTTCACGAGGTTTCGATAGGATCAGGTATTAGGCATCAAAGAGCAAAAATTCCTATCATTGTGAATCAGGGGGAGTGCAGAGTGGAGACCCAAAGTTCATCTGTAGGCAACTTGAGTACAAGAGTCTTTACAGTACAAGAGTCTCGATGAGGAGACAAGCCAGTCAGGTTGCAATATAGCACTGATGAAACATACAGCTTTCCTCTAGTTCTTTAATGCTTCCTCCCCCCATCCCCACTATCATGACTCCTGTTCGACCCTACAAATCCGGCTAGACCAGAGGATGTACACTGGTGCAGATAAGAGCAGGAAAAACAGGGAATCCAGGACAGATAAACCCCGCAGGTCCAGTAATGAGAGTAGTGATACCAGGAGGGTAAGGGTATGGTGGAGGAGAAATGGGGAGCCGATCACAATGAACTACATATAACCCTCTTCCTGGGGGAATGGACAACTAAAAAGTCTAAGACATGAAAAAATTATAAATTATCAGGGGTTTATAAGGGAGAAAGGGTGGGGGAGGGAGGAGGAAAAGTGGGGAGTCAATACCAAGGGCTCAAGTAGAAAGCAAATGTTTTGAAAATGTTGATGGCAATAAATGTACAAATGTGCTTGATTGGATGGATGGATGGTGATAAGTGTTGTATGAGCCCCCCAATAAAATGATTTAAATAAATGATTTGAAGGAGGAAAAAAAAGATTTCTGGCCTTGGAAAGCCTTAAGCAGTTCCACTCTTGCCCTATAGGTGAGTATAGGTCAGTATATCTTGTAAGTGTAAACAAAATAATCATGTTCACTTGTGCTGAGTTCGGGGAGAAGATAAAGCACGGTAAGAGGTGAGGAGATACTGCATGAACTTTTATTAAGGCGATGGTCAGCAAAATGCCCTCTGATAATGTGAGACCTAAAATGAGGTATGTGGCTCTCTAGAGAAGACTATTCCAGGCCAGTGGAATGACATGTACAGAGATCTTGCAGTGGCAGATGGTTTGATATGGTGGGGTGTACAAGGAGCTGAGGTGAGGGTTGAAGCCCTGGTGGCGCAGTGCTATGAGTTGGGCCGAGATCCACAAGGTCAGCAGTTAAAACTACCAGCTGCTCCAAGGGAGAGAGACGGGGCTCTCTGCTGCCGTAAAGAATGAGTCTCAGACCGGCAGGGGCAGCTCTGTCCTATCTTGAGGGCACTGGTTCTTTCCCTTCCCAATACCACAACCCTTTAACACAGCTCCTCGTGTGTGGTGACCCCCCCCCAACCATAAAATCATTTTCATTGCACCTTCATAGTTGTCATTTTGCTACTGTTATGAATTGGGCAACCCCAGTGAAAGGGTTGTTCAACCCCAAAGGTGTGGTGAAAACTGCTGCTCCAGGGTCACTGTGGGTCAGCATCCACTTGATGGTAGTGAGTCTGGAGTTTGGTTTCTTGAGGTAAGGGTGGGGAGAAGCAGGAGCGGATGGGTCTATGTACCAGTCACTGTAGGAAAGTTACTTTCTACTCTTCAGTGCTTAGATCACTGGAAGAGTTTGGGGGCTCATCACAAAGTAAAGAAGCCCAAGAGGGAAGTCATTAAAAGCAATGAGAAGGAGCTCTGTTTACTGATTAGAAAGATCCCTAAGGTAGATTGGAAAATGAAAAAGCAATGTTCAAAAAGAACTGTGTGTATAGTGTACTATTTTGGCCGTGGGGGGACGAAATGGATATTTATATACACAAACAGGTATAACAATATCAGAAATTGTTCTTCTGATGCAGAAACTGGCATGATTCACTGCCTCTGGCCAGAGCTCATTACGGGAATGGTCATAGGAGGGAAATGCACTCTTCAGAGTTTTGTAGCCTGTACTTTCATTGCCTAACATCTTCCTGAGTCTTAAAGGCTCTAATGCAAAGAAAAATGTGGACAGTCCACTATGAAGGTAAGTAATGTAAAAAAATACTGCTACCAAATCATAGAAATGTGGGGTGACTGTCTCTAAGTTCATCCTCCATCTCAGTATCCACTTTAGAAGGTAGTGTGTCCATCTCTTTAACCCTTCCCTGAAGAATTCTCTGAAGAATTCTGTGCTCGGACTTCGACCATGTTTAGTTTTGGCATCTTTGGGGGACTGAAATCATGATCTTTTGAAATGTTCTCTGTATTTTGGGAACAAAAAAAAAAAACCTACAAAGGCAAGATTCGGGCTGCTGGGTGGATGGAGAAAGATCTCCCAGCTCTCACTTCCCTCAGAATAAACATGTGCCTTGTGATGAAAGAAACTCTCTGCTGCTTTCCTGTCCTCTTTTGTCACCAGTGTAGTTTCTTAAAACTTTTTAATAATAAACCCCCAGGTTCAGCTGTGACCCTTGAGAAAATCTATTAAGATGACCCTTTTCGAATCCCAAAAAAGCTACTGTAACCTGACCTGACCTCTCTGCCTTAACCAATTTAACCAGCTCAGCAAAGTCACACTTACTTGGAGGCTGAGAGCTCTGGTGACGACGTGGGTCATGTGTTAGGCTGTTTATTAACCACTAGGTCAATGGTTTGAACCCCCTAGGGTTGCCATGGGAAAAATAGACTTTCTACTCCTTTTCAGATTTCCAGTCTCAAACCCACAGGGGTGGCTCTGTTCTGTCCCTAGGAGTCAGGATCTGCCCCGATGGCAGTGAGTTTTTAATTAGAGACCACACCTGTGCTATTGAGAGAACTTGTATATAGTCATGCAATGATTGCAGAGGCAGCTTTGAGCATATTTTGTTTGGGATAAACTTGTGCGTGCATGAACTAGAGCTCTAGAATCAATATTTTTTACTTACTTTTACTCATAAGTTTTATTGCTTAGCATGGCAAATCTCGCTTTGGTGCTCTGAACAAAGTCTGAGCTTAAGACCAGATAAATAGGTCACAACTTGTGCCATTTCCCTAGCTAGGAGGTGTAGTGATTGACAGAAGACCATATGAGAAGGGCTCTGGAAGTGTGTACTCTGAAATAATAGTGTTCAGCGGGTATATGAATCTGAATACAGAGCTATATACTTGGTGAAAAACATACATTTATATTTTGGTCACAATTGAATCTTTGGGATTGCAACAGAGAATAGGTTGTTGTACCTGTTTCTTAAGTCAACTCAGGACTCAGCCAGATCCTCACTACGAGGCCTTTTCAACAGCTTATGGCAGAGGGAAGACCAGGCACATTGTGTGGTTTAATTACTAATAGTTTGCTGAACCCAAGTCATACGATCAGGTATCAGGCATCAAGGAACAAAAAATCAAATTGTGAATAAGGGAGAGTGCAGATTAAGGACTCAAGACCCCTCTGTAGGCAACTGAAGATCTCTTTACAGAAGGGTTGTGAGGAGGAGATGAGCCAGTCAGGGTGTGGTGTAGCAACAATGAAATATACAACTTTCCTCTGGTTATTAAATACTTCCCCCCCCCATCTTTATCCCAATTCAACCTTACAAATATAACTAGACCAGAGAGTGTGCACTACTACAGATAGAAACTGGAAACACAGGAAATCCAGGACAGATGATTCCTTCAGGATTTGTACAAAGAGTGACAGACAATACTGAGAGGATGAACTAGAAAGGGGAAACCGATTACAAGGGGAAACCCATCCTCCCTAGGGGATGGACAACAGAAAAGTGGGTGAAGGGAGACGTTGGACAGTGGAAGATAGGACAAAATAATAATTTATAAATTATCAAGCGTTCATGAGGGATGGGGGAGTGGGGAGGGAAGGAAAAAATGAAGAGCTGATACCAAGGGCTCAAGTAGAAAGCACATGTTTGAGAATGATGATGGCAACAAATGTACAAATGTGCTTGACCCAATGGATGGATATATGGATTGTAGCCCCCAATAAAGTGATAAAAAGTGTATCATCTTTATTATTGACTAGTGATGTGGTTTGCCCCAGTCATGTGCAAGATGCACAGTTCTGGCACACCAGCTCCTGCCGTTTGGGAGAAATGCGAAGTTTTCTGTTCCCATGAACAGTTGCAAGTTGCAGTCTTGGAAACCTTGTGTGAGTTACAGAAGGCGCTGGTGGCATTGGGCTGTGATCACAAGGTCAGCCATTTAAAACCACCCGCCATTCCACAGTAGAGAGGTGAGACTTCCTGCTCCCGTGAAGATTTATAGCCCCAGAAACCCAAAGTCTGGTTGCAGCAAGTAGAAATCGACTCGCTGGCAGTGTATTTGGTGAGAGTTTGTAAGTCATAGTTGATTCGATGGTAGTGTGTTGGGCTTGATAAAAGTCTCAGGGGGGGAGTGGAAGATTCACTGCTGTTGGGGAGGGACACCTTGGGCCTTAAGACTGCAGCTCCTTTTCCAGCCTCCAGCAGTGGGGACGTGGGCAAGCCCCTCAACAGCTCTGTCCTTGGCACCTGGTTTTCTCTTCTCTTTGTGTACCTGCCCTTTGGAGCACTCATCCGCCTGTGACCTGTAGACGGGCCACAGAGCTCCATCTCATTCTAACCTGGGCTGAAGGCTAGTTGCCTGGAATCTGCCGGACCTCTTTCAGGGGTCGGCGAACTCTTGAGCCAATCCTGTCCCTCTTAGCAACTCAAGAGCCCAAAATATATTTTTCCAACCAAATTTTAGCAACTCAAGAGCCCTAAATATATTTTTCCAACCAAATGAGATCACCGTGATCTGAAATAATAGCCTTCAGATATTTTCAGTGTGACTTCAGAACCGCAAGTTCACACTGAAAGGGCCACATGTGGCTCGAGAGCCGCAGTTTGCCGACCACTGGCCTAGATGACCAGTCAGTGCTTCATTTTTACTGGCCCCATTCCCATTTTCTCCTCCCTAGTCAAACTTTGTCTTGCCTGCCTCTCCACCCAGCATGTCAACTCTCCTGTTTCTGTTAGACACTATCTTTGTTGTTTTATCTTCTTTTTGTGAATTAGTTGAAGGTTTACAGAGCAGATCATCAGTTTACACTCACTTCATACACATTTTGTTTCAACTCATCCATTGCCCTCCTCTCAACACACCATCCCATAGCCCACTTTCCCTTCTGTTTCCTGATTTCATTCCTCTGAACCCTGAACTTTCCCAACCTCTTGAACTTTGTCCTTGGGTTAATGCTGTCCTTTTGCTTGTAAATGGTTGATCTGCATGGGGGTGAGCTCAGTGACAAAGGGCCACAGTCTTCTTGGCAGTCCCACTGGTAACCCTGGCCTCTGTTATGATTTTGCCTAGTGTTCCACATTTCTTGCCCACTCTACCCTGGACCTTCTAATGTTCAGTGATGACAATCATTAAGGCATGGAATTTCAGGAATGCCCACTTTAACTTCCATTTCTAAGCATTCACCAGATGGCATCACTTAGTTTAGTATTTGCCCTTTCCTTTTCTTCCATCACCGGAGTCTAGGCACCAGTCCTTCCTTGGCCTCCTTTCTGTGTTCCAGTTTCCGTAGCCCAGTGCTGCCATCACGTCGGTTCTGATTTATAGCAAACCTTCAGGACAGAGTAGAACTGTTTCTTTGGGTTTCTGATGCAGTAGATCTTTAAGGGAGCAGGTACCCTCACCTTTCTCCCCCCAAAACAGCTGCTAGATTTGAACTCTTGATTGTCCACTTTGCAACCCAGTACTTAACCTACTGCACAACCCACAGGATGCCTCTCTTACTTCACACACTTGACCTCGCTCCATGTGACTTTTTTTTTTGTTTCCAAAAACAAATAGGGACGTGAAAGGACAGCGATTTTGCTACCGCATAGAAAAACACAAAGGGAGGTGCTATTGGCCATCTAAACATATGCATTTGAAAAATGTTTCCAAGCGTGAAATCGCAGATTTGACAAACATATTAATTGTAATGGAGAGTACTTTGAAGATGATATGGTGGTTTTATTTTAAAAATTAAATGCATGGCTTTAGCAGGGGGATTCTTTTGGGGGGGAGGGAATACCCCCTTCTATATCGAAGGAGATTGTAGAACATACAGGGAGCAAAGTTCTTCATCATAACCAAACACCTTGAGAAAATGAACTTTTTTCTCAAGAATGAAATGTTATGCTTCACTTGTCAAATTGCCCGCCCTTAGTCAGATTAGACAGAGAAGCTGAATCCTATCCTGGAAGGCGGGGAGATACTCATTGGTGCTGTAGGCATAGAATGGTTACATGTATCTTGTAGTGACTGACAGCCACTGCCTCTCAGCACTACTGAACAGCTCAAGAATAGTACTGAATTCTCTCATGTGAAGGACTATTTTTGTCCTGGAGCCAAAAACAGAAGCAAGTGATGACCTCTGATAATTGCAGCAATAGCTGGCATTTATCAACTAATCACTCAGCATCAGGCATGGGATACCTAAATCCTTTATATTTAGTGTCTTATTCATTATCTTTATGCTTGGAATAGATCTAAGAAATAAAGAGCTACAGTTCTCCCCATTTTGTAGCTGAAGTAACTGGGGTTTAGAGATTTAACATCTCCATTTTTCCCAAGTCACGCACTGCATAAATGGTTGAGGCAGAATTCAGACCCCAAGCTCTTTGGTTCTGGAACGTTCATGCCCCACCGCTGGGCCATGCTGTCCTCCTCTGCTTCAGCATCCTAAACAGGGAGAGAGGATGGTATGAACCACGCTTATGTAAGCCATAGAAGATCAAATCCCCAAGGACAGGAAATCAGTTTTTGCACAGCATTTGAAAACAATACTGGAATCAGGAAGATGGTGAAGGCAGGATAAAAGTGTAGACTTTTTTGAAAAACTTCGTTTAGATGAGCCGTTCTCAACCTGTGGGTTGCGACCCCTACGGGGGTCAAGCAACACTCTCACAAGGGTCGCCTAAGACCATTAGAAAACACGTCTTTCCATGGTCCACCCACATGCAGCTACGCCCACTTACGAGTACCCGGTGTGAAGACTGTTACCCATGCTACCCCATGCTTCAAGACAAAATTTCATTTATTTTTCATTAGAAATAAATAGTTCACAGTATATATTTACATGTTTTGTGATTAATCCCTATACTTTAATGTTCAATTTGTAACAATGAAAATACATCTTGCATATCAGATATATACATGATGATTCACAACAGTAGCTAAATTACAGCTATGAAGTAACAATGAAAATAATTTTTGGTTGGGGGTCACCAGAGCATGAGGAGGAACTATTAAAGGGTCACTGCATTAGGAAGGTTGAGTACCACTGTTTTAGATAATTTTTTAAATAGTCCATCACTTAAAAACTCTGGCTCACAAAGTTGCTGTTAGGTGCCGTTGAATTGGTTTCAGCTCATGATGACCCCGTATACCGCTGAACAAAACAGTACTGGGTCTTAAGCTATCTTCACAATTGTTTTGAGCCCAGTCACTGGGTCATTCCATCTCCTTGGTGATCTTCCTCATTGTTGCTGACTCTGCTATTCCAAGCATGACGTCCTTCTCCAGATAGTGGTCCTCCTGGTGACAGACTTTATGTATGTTAGTCAGAGTCTCACCATCCTCATTTCCAAGGAATATTCTGGCTGTATTTCTTCTGACACAGATTTATTCCTCCATCTGGCACAAACACCATAATTCAAAGATGTCATTTCAAGGAGACGAGCCAGTCAATAAAGTAAGTGTAGTAACAATGAAATATGTAACTTTCCTCTAGTTCTTAAATGCTTCCTGTCCCCCATCTTGATCCCAATTCTACCATACAAATCCAGCTAGACCAGGGGATGAACACTGGTATAGATAGGAAGCGGAAACACGGGGAATTCAGGACAGATAGTTCGTTCAGAACCAGTGGTGAGAGTGGTGATACTGGGAGGGTGTAGAGAAAGTAGAATAGAAAGGGGAGATCAATTACAAGAATCTACATATAACTTCCTCCCTGGGGTACTGACAACAGGAAAGTGGGTTAAGGGAGATAGCGGACAATGTACGATGTGACAAAATAACAATTTATAAATTATCAAGGGTTCATGGGGGGAGTAGGGAGGAAGGGGAAATATGAGGAGCTAAGACAAATGTGGCGTGTATTGATTGTGTTAAAAGTCATATGAGCCCCCAATAAAATCATTAAAAAATAAAAAGATGTCATTTCTTCAGTCTTCCTTGGTCACTGTCCATCTTTAGAATGCATATGAGGTGGTCGAAAGTATCATGGCTTAAAAAAATAAGTATCATGTCTTGTGCCAGGTGTACCTTAGTCCTCAAAGTGACATCTGTGCTTTTTAACACTTTAAGAGATCTTTTGGAGCAGGGGAACAGGGGACGGGTTGGAGGAACCGACACCAGGGGCTGGGGGAAAGGGCGGATGTTTGGAGAATGATGACGACAGCAGACATGTGAGGGTTCTTGTCACAGTATGTTTATTTATGTATTGGAAAAATGATGTACGAACCCCCAATAAAATGATTTTTAATTAAAAAAAATGAGATCTTTTGCAGCACTCTCTTTTAATTGTATGATTTCTTGATTGCTGCTTCTTAGGTAATGGTTGTGACACCAAGTAAAATTATATCCCTAACAGCATCTGTATTTAATCATCATGTTGTTTATTGGTCCATTTGTGAGAATTTTTCTTTATATTTTGATTTTTTTTAAAAAGCATTTTTCTTTATATTGAGATGTTTTTTTAAAAAGCATTTAAGCATTTTTGTTAGCATTTAAGAAAAAGTACATATACAGTGAGATCACTTTACTATTATCAGCACTACTTCAAGAGTATGCAACGGTAGCCAACGAATAACTGATCCTTTTAGTTAGAAAAACAAAACAATTAGTAGCACATGAAAAAAAATTAATGAGTTGCTGGGCAAGCTGCTATGACCACTGCCTGGATGCATTTTCCAATTACTGTTTCATTTGGCCCACCCTCTATAAACTTCCATGGTTTTGTACGTAGCTCATGATACTTACAGCCTTCCTTTGATTATGATGAATTTTGTGTACGTTTTACCATCTTTACTTGATTCGGAACCCTTTAGGACCGGGTCCAGATCTTATCTTTACTTCCTTCTCTTTCCTACTCATAACATGTACTGTTAAGCATAGTGAAAAGTGGACATAGAGATCATGTTCTCTGGTGAAAGTGAGAGAATGCCTTGAACCTAACATATTGTCTTGAATATAATAGGTCTGATGAGGTCACATTATACATACACTTAACTTATAAAAACTCAACTCTAACTGTCTGGCAAAAAGAAAGAATAAAATTACTCATTGCAAAGTAATTCTACCCACAGTTCTACTCAGTGAGTACATGCCTAAATTAAGTGTAAGATGGGAAATTTGAATCTGTAATTGTGTGACTTTTCACAAGCCTCTTGCAGTATATAGAGTATTACTAATACTTAAAGGTATAACAGTTTTTAATCTTCATGGTTCATAAATAAGGCCAGCTACTTTATCTGGCACTTAACTAAAAAACAAGAAAGAGCAATCTAGTCCATTACTGGAGGACATTTTACCCAGTCTGTACTTAGTAAGGCAGTTGATTGATCTTTGTAAATAATTTAAGGGATAAGGGATTTTTTAACTAATGATTTTAGAACTTGAGCCTTAGATAAGGAGATAAACCACTAGTTTTATTTGTTTTCAGAGAGAAAAATAGAATTTCTCAAAGCAAAATGCAGTTGTTGGAGCTGATTACTATGTATTTATTATTTAGGCTAGAGTCTTGAAAGACAAGCAACAAGGAATGAGGAGAAGGCAGTCTTTGACACGTCTTTGAACACCAGTAAAACATTCGAATGAAAGCAAAAGGAAGAAGAAGGCTTATGTACTAGGTCTTCAAAAGGGAGTTTTATACTACCTTCTCCTTTTCACTTCTTTTCTAAAATGAATAGTAGGGGAAATAGAAATGGGCTGTAGGCCAAGATTCCTCTCAAGTGATTTTCTCTTCCCTTATCAGTGTGAGTCCACTCATGGTGTTCTCTGACCCTTGGACAGTTAAGAGCCACCATGCCCAGCTTGATAAAATTGATATATATGTTGTTATAAAAGCTGTAAGAGCCCCCAATAAAATGTTTGTTTAAAAAAGAGCCAACACACCCAATCAAGGAAACAATCAATACCTCATCCTACCTGTCAAGAATTAATTTCTAGAGACCTTTCCTAAGAACTAATGAGACAACAAAGCCACGAAGGGCTAGAAAAAGTTAAAAGCATTCAGTATGTTATATTGTACTTATGACATTAATAACAGTTCTTTTTTAAACTTGAGTGTTGAGATTTTGGCATCCTCATGTAAGTATGATGACTGTGCTCTTGTGTATTTGATGAGTGTTTTTATCCTCTCTGTGCCCTTACAGCTATTTTAATTGTAGGTACACCTCCTCCTTGGTGATCACCTCTCTCATTATCTACCATTACATTTAGTACAGTAGTAAAAAGTCTGACGACTTTGCACATTCATAGCATACTTCTGCGGTAACAAATGCCAAGATGTGCTAGAGGAGAGCACACCACTGGTAGTGATGACGAAGATCTTGTCTCTGTTTGGCTGGGCCATGATTTTCAGTTATTTGGCAGATAATGGAGTCCTCCTCCATTGTGTAATCTCTTGTAGTCATCCTCCACGTCCACTTAACAGTGACGCCTACCATGTGGATAAATGAGTAACTGAGAATGTGAGTCTGAGGAAGCCGTGGGAATGCCAGCCCTTGCCTTTGGTGATGCAACAGGTCTTTGTTCTGCTATGCAAAACACTGAATGAGGAATTGCTTTAATCGGGATGATCCTGTGGATTTGTGTGAGCTTAAGCTACAGAGTGCTCCCCAATAAAATAATTTATATTTAAAAAAAAAAAAAAGGAGGAGGAAAGAGAACTTTATACCAAAGGCTCAAGTAGAAAATATTTGGAAATGAATATGGCAAGATGTATACAAATATGCTTGAAATAAAGGATGTATTGAATATTATAAGAGCTGTAAGAGTCCCCAATAAAATCATTGAAAAAAAAGATAGAGTGCTGCTAAGTGTATACCCATTCTCTTGATTTAGAACTGCAATTGCATTATACTACAAAAGCAGTATTATTCATGGTATAAATATAGCTGCAGGATTGATATGTGGTATCAAATATGGTAGCATTATTGATTTAGTCAGCTTTTGTGAGCTGCTAGCCTGAGGACTAATTGCATATATAGAAATATAATAATAAATGCATAACTGAAACCATTAGAACAGCCCAATTTAAGATACAGAGACTGCTTGTTCTAAGTATAGGAAACAGAGAAATATCACGCATATGCCTTAATTATTTTCTTCAGGCTCCAGATCAGGGTGTGTTTAATGATGCTCTCTCTTGACCTGAGATTGGACTCATCACTTTCTTGGCCTTTAGTGAGAAACATAACCCAGGTTAGACTCCTAGAAGTCCCTGAAATCCTCCGTCATGAAACCAACTTGTCTCTACCTGTAGCTCAGGCATGCTCACACGTTTTCAGCATGTGAGGTACTTACGGGATGATCTACCAACTAAAAAATGCAAAACATTTTTATTTATTTATTTATTACATTTATAAATGCATTGAGAATTCTTTATATGTACAATGTATGTTTGTGTACCTTGCATAACCACATGAGTCCATATTGCACAGCACAATACAATTAACTATGTACATTTTTTGTCATTACCTGAGTTTACTCTGATGACTTGTCCTGAATGGAATGAGCCAGGGATGCATAGTCCAGACAGTAGCTGCTGACAGCCAACCTTAAGCACACTTCCAAATGATCATCAGTCATGGTGGAATGATACTTGAACTTAATGATCTCTGTGTAGGAAAAGACTGACTCACATAAATAATTAAAGCTGAAAAAATGCAGTCAAGGAGGTAGCACATTTTCTCATGTTTGGATACTTTCCCTCTGTAAGTTCCAGAAATATTCTTGCGCTCTGGACTTCAGCTGAATGTCGGCTTGTAGTGTCAAAATCTCCCTTTCCGTATGAAAGTGATACGCTTTTGTCTTCTTACGTGGTCCAGCTCTCTCACTCATTTTGATACCCTTAAGAGAAAAAAAACAAGGTCTAAAAATTGGTGATAACTTAGCTTGTCCATTTTGCAGTTGTTAGCGCATGCGTTTGACACCGAAGATTGCATCTGATTGACTGCGCTGTGTGTATCAGTTAAGTGACGGAATTGATATTAGGCTTACGTCTATTTTTCTAATGCCAAGCAATCTACCTACACTACATTTGCGATCAACTAGTACATCGACGTATTGAGCACCCCTGCTCTAACTATTCCAGAGCTAGGGTTCCGCAGCCCATCTGCATGACACTTTCATTTTCCCTCTTTGTTCTTGTTTGTTGTTAGGTACCATCAAATCGCTCCCAACTGATAGCAACCTTGTTCACAGTAGAACAAAACACTGCCACATCCTGGGCCATTGTTCTTACAGTCCAGCCCACTGTGCCAGCCACAGTGTCAACCCATCTTGGCGAGGGCCTTCCTCTTTTTTGCCGCCCTTCTACTTTACCAAGCATGATGTCCTGTAGGGACTGGTCTCTCCTGACAGCATGTTCAAACTTGTGAGATTCTTGCCATTGCTGCCTTAAGGTATATACTGGCTATACTTCTTCCAACACAGATTTTTATTTATTCTTTTGGCGGTCCATGATACTTTGAATATTCTTTGCCAGCACCACAGTTAAAACATATCGATTCTTCTTTGGTCTTTCTTATTCCATATCCAACTTACCTGTTCATATGAGGCAATTGAAAATACCAATGGCTTGCGTCAGGCCCATCTTAGTCCTCAGTGAAATAACCTTATTTTTCAACACTTTAAAGAGGTCTTGTGTACCAAATTTACCCAATGCAACTCATCTTTTGATCTCTTGACTGCTGCTGTCATGAGCATTTATTATAGATCCAAGACAAAACCCTTGGCAAATTCAATCTTTTCTCTATTTCTCATGAAGTTATCTATTGGTGTGCAGTTGTAAAGGCTGCAATTCTTGATCTTTACCAGCAAGGGCTTCAAGTCTTCTTCCCTTTCAGCAAGCAAAGATTGTCATCTGCATAACACTAGTTATTAGAAAGCTTTCCTCCAATCCTGAGATCACCTTCTTCCGTAATCCAGCTTCTTAGATTAATTACTTTCCATACAGATTGAATAAGTATGGTGAGAGGATACAATTGTATGCACACCTTTCCTGATTTTAAAACATGGAACATTCCCTTACTCTGTTCCCACAACTGCCATTTCACTCCTATACAGATTCCTCATGAACACAAGTCTTTTGGGATTCCCAATCTTCTCAAGGCTGTTCATAGTTTGCAATGATCCACATAGTTGAATGCCTTGGTATAGTCAATAAAACAAAAGTAAGCATCTTTCTGGTTTTCTCTGCTTGGAGCCAAGGTGCATCAGACATCAGGATTAATATCCCTTGTTATAAATCCTTTTCTGAATCCAACCTGAACCTCTGGTCAGTTTACAGCTGTAAACATTGTTGGGAAGGTAATCAACAGACTTTTACTTGCATATGATATTAATGTTATTGTTCTATAATTTGGGCATTTTGTTGAGTCGCCTTCTTTGAAATGAAAGCAAATAGGAATCTCTTCCAGTTAGTTGCTCCAGGGGCTATCTTCCAGACTTTCTGGCATAGACGAATAAGTGTTTCCAGTTCTTCATCAGCTTGTTGAAACATTTTAATGGGTGTTCCTAATTCGCAGAGCTTTTTTTTTTTTTTTGACTAATCCTCTCCATGCAGCTTGTCCTTCTGCCTTCAGCATCATTGGTTCTTGCTCCTATTGCCACTTTTTTACATGGTGGAGTATCAGCCAGTTCTTCTAGGTACAGCGACTATATATTCTTTCCTTCTTCCTTTGTTTCCTGCATCACTCATTATTTTGAATCAGTATTACAACTAGAGGCTTGAAATTTTTTTTCTTGAATTCTGTCAGTTTAAAGTATGCTAAGTGTTGTTCTCTTTTGGTTGTCCAACTCTTAAGTATTTGCACATTTCATTGTAATATTTGACTTTGTCCTTTCAAGCTGCCCTATGAAATCTTGTGTTCTCTTCTTTGACTTCATTTCTTCCATGTATGTGCCTTATTTAGTTACTTGACAAGATCAAATTTCAGTCTCTTCTGACATCCACTTTGATTTTTTCTTTCCTTCCTGTCTTTTTAATGACCTTTTGCTTTCTTCATGAAGGATGGTCTTGATGTCAACCCACAGCTCATCAGATCTCTTTTTGTTTGTTTGTTTTTGTTTCATTTTTTAAAATCATTTTATTGGGGGCTCATACAGCCCATCACAATCCATACATACATCCACTGTGTCAAGCCCATTTGTACATTTGTTGCTATCAGTCTCAAAACATTTTCTTTCTACTTGAACCCTTGTATCAGCTCCTTATTTTGCCCCTACCTTACACCCCCTTCCTTGATAACTTATAAATTATTATTATTTTGTCATGTCTTGCACTGACCGATGTCTCCCTTCACCCACTTTTGTTTGTCCCCCCCGGAGGGGGGGTTAGATGTACATCATTGTCTTTATTTTCCTTTGGGGGCATCACTGCCCTCTGATGGGAGTGGGAGGCCCAGCCTTGCTCCTGTAGAGCTTTTGCCGGATTTGAACCACCAAGCTAGTGGGCTGCAGTCCCGCACTCAACCATGACACCACTGGGGTGGGGGTGGGGGGGTGGGGGAGAGCCTCAGCCCTATCCTGCATATCTTATCCAGATGGACCTGCAGCATCAATAATAAGCACAAAAACAAAACTGAGCAAAACAACAACAAAACACACACAAAAGGAGAGAAAAGACTAAATAGTTCCAGGTCTGTTTGTTGACCTTTAGGAGTATTTTCCAGTCAAGTCTAATGTGGTGCCACACCTAAAGCCCAAAGTCTATTTTTGATACTCCCTGGGGACTTCATTGCTTTGCTCCACTTGTTGCTTTGTTGCACACCCTTAGGGTTTCACCCTGGCGTGGTGGGGTCCGATCAGGCACAATTCCCGAACTGTGCCTCCAGTGTTGTCCCTCAAAGCACTATGGGTCAGTGAGGGAAGTTGTGACTCGTGGTGGAGCCTGCCCTCTGGTCCTCACTGTGAGAGGGTAAGCAGGAATATTGTCCTCGGGACTTGGTGGCCCAGGATGTGTTCTACTCTCTGCTTTCCTCTTTCTTTACTCCTGTGTGCTCAGATGAGACAAGTCCCCTGATCTGTATTTTCAGTGGTGCCCTCTGAAGTGAATTCTTCTGGGGGAGGAGGGTCGACAAGTCTTCTGTCTTTAATTTCCAATGTGGCAAATTTGTCCTTGAGTTTCAGGTCTTGAAATTCAGATGAAGTAGATTCAAGGTCCTGTTTTGGCTCTTGTGGACTCATGTGAATTTTCTCTAACTTCAGCCTAAACTTACATGTGAGCAGTTGGTGGTCTGTTCCGTAGTTAGCCCCTGATACTGAGCTTCTCCATTGTCTCTTCCCACACATGTAATCAATTTGATTTCTATGTATTCCATCTAGAGAAGACCATGTGTATAGTGGCTATTGTGTTCTTGAAAGAAGTTTTTGCTGTGAACAAATTCCTGGTCTTCTCAAATTCTGTCATGCAATCGCCAGCTTTGTTTCTTTCACAAAGACCATGTTTTCTTTTATCCCCTCCTCATTGTTTCCAACTTTTGCATTCCATTTGCCAATAATTATCAATGCTTTTTATTATTAATATTAAAATTAATATTTTATTGGGGGGTCTTACAAATATTATTTTAAAAATCCATCATTCAGTTGTCTTAAGCACAATTATACATATGTTACCATCAACATTTCCAAAACATTTGCTTTCTACTTGAGCCCTTGGTATCAGCTCCTTTTTCCCTTTCCCCAATGTCCCTCATGAAGCCTTGATCATTTGCAGATTATTATTTTGTCATATCTTACATGTACAACGTCTCCCTCAGAGAGGAGGTTATATATAAATTCTTGTAATCACTTTCCTCTCTTTACCCCACCTTCCTTTCACCCTCCCATTATTGCCACACTCACCACTGGTCTTGAGGGATCATCTATCCTGGATGTACTGTTGTACATCCTCTGGTCTCAGCAGATTTTAAAAGTAGAATTGGGATCATGATAGTGAGGAAAGAAATCATTTAAGAACTAGAAGAAAGTTATAGGTTTCATTGTTGCTACACTGTGTCCAGATTAGCTTGTCTATTTCCTGCGACCCTTCTGTAAGAGAATGCCCATTTGCCTACAGATGGGCTTTGGGTCACCAATCTGCACTTCCCCTCATTCATAATGATATGATTTTTTTTGTTCTTTGATGCATGATACCTGATCCATTTGACAACTTATGATCACACAGGCTGGTGTGCTTCTTCCATGTGGGCTTTGTTGCTTCTGAACTAGAGGCCATTTGTTTACCTGCAAGCCTTTAAGACCCCAGAAGCTATATCTTTTGATAGCCAGGCACCATCAGCTTTCATCACCACATTTACTTATGCATCCATTTTGTCTTCAATGTTCTTATCAGGAAGGTAAGCACACAATGATAGGATTTTTGGTTCTTTGATGCCTAATAACAGATCTCCTCGGCACCTCATGATCACACAGGCTGATGTGCTTCTACCGTGTGGGCTTTGTTTCTTCTGAGCTAAATGGCCGCTTGTTTATCTTCATGCCTTTAAGATCCCAAACGCTATATCTTTTGATAGCCGGACACCATCAGCTTTCTTCACCACATTTGCTTATGCACCCATTGTGTCTTCAGCATTCCTCTCTGGAAGGTGAGCATCATGGAATGCCAGTTTAATAGAACAAAGGATTCTTGCATTGAGGGAGTACTTGAGTGGAGGCCCAACGTCCATCTGCTACCTTAATACTAAACCTATAAATATATGCACATAGATCTATTTCCCCATCCTCATATATAAATATATTTACATATGCACATGCCTTTGTTTAGACTTCTATAATGCCATTTTTCTACTTGAGCCCTTTGTATCAGCTTCTCTTTTTTGCCCCCTTCATCCCCCACCCTTGTGAATCCTTGATCAATTATTTATTATTGCTATTTAAGATCTTACACTTTCTGTTGTGTCCCTTCACCCACATTTCTATTATTCTTCCCTCTCGTTGGAGGAGGGGGGGGGGGCTATATAACATCAGTGCATCTTGATTGCATGTTTGATCAATTTTAGACTGAAAACTTTGGTAGAATTCTTTAAGTTTTTCATCATTAGTATTAGTGATTGGTGCATAAATTTAAATAATAGTTGTATTGATTGGATTTCCTTGAATATGATAGCCATATGATAGACAATTCTTTCATAGACAATTTTGGGATAGATGTTTAACTGTACTCTTGACTATGAATGAAATGCCAATCCTTTGCTTGTTATTCCCCACCTCATAAAGCATATATATAATTTCCTGATTCAGAATGGCCAAAACCAATCCATTTCAGTTCACTAATGCCTAGGATATTTTCCTAGATTCACACTTCATACATTGCACATTCCACTTATTAATAGATATTTGCAAGTGCTTCTTCTTATTTTTAATTGTGCTCCATCACCAAATGAAAGCCCCACCAGATTTACTCCATCCATGCCATTATGGTCAACTCTACTTTGAGAAGGCAGCTCCTTCTCAGTCATATTTTGGGTGCCAACTCTGATAGTGTTCTGCTTCATTAGACCTTTGTTGCTATGCTTAGATTTTTAGCTGCTTATTTCACCAATGTAGGGATATGATTCCACATTTTCTGTTCATAGTCTGGAAGTTCCACTGAAACCTGTTCATGGTGGGTGATCCTGCTGGCATTTGAAAGACCAGTGACATAGTTTCCAGTCTCTTAGCAACATGCAGGCCACAATAGTAGGACAAATTAATAGTTCTGTCAATTCTGACATGAAACTGTCAGACACATTTCTGTTGACTTTGATTGGTGTAGGATATTATGTACCAGGATGGGAGGCCATAACATTTGTGAAAGCAGGCCTGTGTCTCATCAGTATCAGAACTTTTGAGCCAAATAACCTGCCACCTTTCCTTTTTAAAATTTTTTCTTTTAAAAAAAAGTACTTTATTGTGACATATCACCACATCAAACATAGACTCTTCATTTTTGTTACTGTTGAGAATATATACAACAAAACACAATACCAATCCCACAGTCCTCCACATGTGTGATTCTGTGACATTGCTTCAAATTGTACAGCTGCTCTCACCCTTCTTTTCAGAGTGTGCTTCCCTTTTTATCACAAATTTACTGCCCCCTAACTTGCCTGTCTGATTTTTCAACTTGGTCTTGTCACTCTGATATCATAGATGAGAGGGTTTCAAAAGCTTATAAATCATTGTACTTGATAATGGGGTTGTTCCACAAACTTTTCAAAGTTCCCCCCCACCCCCATAGATAGATCTTAAAGAACTTAAATACTCAAGGCAAACATTCTTTTTTTTTTTTTTTTTTGCCATCACTGCCCTGGTGGCAGACATTCTTTACTAGTTAAAATAACTACTATTTGGGTTTTAAAAGACTTATGGGACTCTTTTTTTGTTCAAGCTTTAAAGATTTTCTCAGACAGTTGTGCCATCCAACCTCATGGCTCCAAAAAGTCTAGATTCCATGAGAATTTGACATTGTTCTCTGCATTTCCCTCCCCCTCTGTGATCAGGCTTTTCTATAGAATATTTGGTCAAAATTCAATAGGGTAGTCAAGCATCATCCAGTTCTGGACTCATGACACCTCAGGATGCAGTTGTTGGTGAGAGCAGTTCTTTACCCTATTATTCTTGACTCTCCTTCTTCCTATGTTGCTTCAAAAAAGTTTCTTTCTTTGAGGAAACATTTTTGAAGTATTGCTTTTTACCAAGTGTAGTGTTGGATATTTCAGACCCAGAGATGAATAAGACATAGAATATGCCCTTAAGGAATTACGAGAGAAGAGACAAGCATAACTGTGCACAGAGTTAAGTCCATCACTAGAAACAACCAAAGCTTAGAGGTATCACTCAGAAGAGGGAGAGTAACTCGACCTGCAGGTCCTTAGTCTTCCTTAAGTTTAGTAGACCCTAGCCTTAGATATTCATCATCCCCAAACTCAGGGAACTGTGTATTGAGTTTTACAGAAATGTTTGACAGGATCATCATGGTATTAAGAATGGTATAAGGAAGTAAAGGTTGAGATTAGCAAATTCCCACAGAAGTAGGAAACCTTGTTCCAATTTGGAGAATGGTACAACCAATTAAACACTGGGCTGCTAACCACAAGATTAATGGTTCAAATCCACCATCCCTTCGGGAAAGAAAGATGAGGCTGTCTGCACCTGTAAAAATTTTGTCATGGAAACTGAAAAGAGCAGTTATACTGTGCCCTTACCGGGTCACTTGATCCCTGGTGGCGTAGTGCAATTCACTGGACGACAGACAGCATGGTCAGTGATTCAAACCCACCAGTTTCTCTGGGGAAAGATAAGGCTGTCTTCTCCCAGAACAGTTTGCTACATTAGAAACCCTAAGGAATAGTTGCATTCTGTTGTTAGATGGCAATAGGTTTTTTGGTATAAGTATGTATTTTATTTTTGTTGTTTTATCAGGAAGTTACAGCAAGCTAGACAATTAACTCTTCTTGGGTGGGGGGGCATCACTGCCCTCTGGTGGTCGTGGGAGCTACCCAGCCTTGCTCCCAGAGAGCTGCTGCTGGATTTGAAGCCAGTGGGCCAAGCCAGTGGGCCGCAGTCCCGCACTCAACCACTACGCCACCGGGGCTCAGCCCGACAATTAACTCTTCTATGATGCCTTTAATGCCGAATTTCATTCTCTCTCTCTTTCTGTCCATTTTTACAATTCAACTATTGACCAGGCCTTTGTGGTTCTCAAAACTTTTATTTAAGCCCTTCAGAACAGGAGAGTCACACTTTCTAGGAGTCCCAACATTGAACCTTTGCATATACCAGATCGATTGGTCCTGTCTTATTTCCTAGTAAACAGGGCCACTGCAAAACTTGGGGAAGACTTCTAGGTCCCTGCCCTGATCTGGGCATGAGCTGGAGAAGGTCTCAAACAATGACATCTTAGAAAGCAGTAGTGGACCCAGTTGAATGTCCATTGGAATCAGTTACTGATGCAATGAGCTCCAGCAGAGAGACGCTAATGTGACAGCTTCTTAGGGGAGGAAAATAAATGTAATGGCAGCAAAGAAGAAACCCTCAATAGTGGGTTGAATTGTCTTCAGAAGTCATTTGACTGTGGCAATCATTTTTACTTTGACTGGTGAGATTTTTTTTTTGGGGGGGGGGGGCATGCATCACTGCCTCTGGTGGTCGTGATCACTGCCTCTGGTGGTCGTGGGCGCTACTCAGTGCCACTCCTCAGAGCCGTCACTGGATTTGAACCGCCAAGTCCGCGGGCTGCAGTTCTGCACCCTATCGCTTACGCCACCGGGGCTCAGCCCCTGACTGTTGAGATGTTTCAGGAGAAAGTTTTTAAAACTAGGTAACAACTGTAAGCATCAACTTTTACTCACTGTTGTGTGACCATAGCTTGGTGTACTGTAGCTTTGGAAAACATCAGTTTTGAAATTTCAGATTAATCACCCAGAGTATTTTTTTTCCTCCATTGTGTTTGCCTATTGGCTTCTTAGAGTTATCTTATTAATCTTTATGTTCAGGTGAAACTCTTCCTAGTTGTGATTATTTCTAAGTCAAGTTACCATTAAATTTGCCAAAAACTTAGGAGTCAATAGCAAATTTGTTTAACATTTAATGAACTTTAGTAGTTTCATTATTTTCAGTGATTACTAAATTAACAGAAAGCTGTGACTCATTTTTACTGGAGACTATGTTTGTCCCATGTACACAGGGTTAGACTGGGTTTGGGGCTCTTCAAGAACTTCGTGTCTTTCATTTTTTTTTCTTTTCTTGTGATTTTCAGTGTCCTCTACGTGAATCAGATTTCCTTCCTTACTCCTCAGTCACACAAAAAAGGGAGAGAAGAGAGACTGGAGTGGGGTGGTGTGTGTGTGGGGGGGGGGGGTTGTTGAAACCTGTATTATAATACGTAATTGAATTACATTATGTACAGATAAACAAGTGAGAAAAGAGAATTATTGTTTGGAAATTAAATGGAATGTTTTTTAGAAAGTGAAGTGATTTGAGAAAAAGTTATTTGATACTGAATTAGGTTTAGGTAAAATATATATTAAGATGAAGGATCTTAAACACCTAGAAGCACTCCCTACATGTACTTACTGCTTTACAAGGGTCTGAGTTCTCTTTTCTCTTTCTCTCTCTATTGCCTTCATGCTCCATCTGCTTTTCTTACTCTCATACCAGCTCTTCCTCCCATGAGCTGTCTGTGTTGGGGTTAATAATTGCTGCTGTGATCACATAGACCTCACAATACAGGATTATGGGAGGTTATTAGGGAAGCTAAAATATTACCCCAAGTCAAGGTCAGTAAGGATGCATTCATGGTCCACAGCAATACCTCCCTTCTGCCAGTAGCCTAGTCTTTCACTGGTCCTTAGCCTCTCCACCATGTGGTCTTTTGATCTCTGTCTCATCGTCTCGGTGCTGCTTTTCCTGCTCTGTCCTAAAGTCTCCCCCTAACACCCCCTCCCCTCATCTTTATGGCTAGGGGAGTGATTCTCTCACTCACTCTTTGACTGCCTGCCATCAAGTCGACTCATTGAGGCCCCTGTGGATTTCTGAGACTGTAACTCTATGGGAATAGAAAATCTCATCTTTCTTCCAGGTGGCAACTGGTGGTTTCAAGCAGCTGACCTTGTGTTCAGCAGCCCAATGAGTAGTTCACTATGACACCAGGGCTCCTGGTGAGACCTGGGTAAAAGAGAACTATTAAGACATCTTACTATGTCACCATTCTCATCCGCCTGTTCTGAGCTGTTCCTCCCCTAGCAACTTAAATGCACTGGCCCCCCAAGGAGTCTGTCTAATCTTTTGAGAGGCTGTTGTCACTCTGAGCCTGTGTAATTTTTCAAAGAGTATTATACTCAAGGCATACCTTTTTTACTAGTTAAATTAAACTATTGTTCAAATTTAAGGCAGCTCCAGGGGATGTTCTTGGTTTAAAGTTTAAAGATGATCTCAGGGAAATAGTTTCAGGTTTGCATATACCATCCATGGTTTGAGAAAGGCTAGAATCGTGAGAATTTGAAATTCTGTTCTACGTTTCCCCTTTTAATCTGGATTTTTCTGTGGACTCTTGGAGTGGAAGGTCAGTAATGACCCCATCAGTGATGTGGTCTCATGGCTTTGGAAGCAGTGGTTGGTCCTCCTATTCTGTCGTCCTCTCTTTCTCTAAATGAATAGAGATCAATTGTGCAATGGATCATGGCTTGCAAGCTTCTAAGACCACAGACGCTATGCAATGAAGTTGGAGGTAGAACAGCAGCATTAAACACTACTGGTATTTGTCCTTTAAACTGTAGTGTCCATAGAAGCCAGGACTCAGAACCTCTAACTGAATGAACCAGATCCCATGAGGTTTTTCACTATATAGAAGCTGCCTTAGCAGTTTTGAATCACTGTTGTACATAGAGCTATCACACACCTTTGGCTAATTCAACTCTTTATGGGAAGTGCCCTGCTTTTGACCTTTTTGGAGGACGGGTCTAGGGTTAAGATTATCTTCTAGTCGTGTTGAAAATGAAACTTGCATGTGTATTTACTTCTCTTTGCATTTGGAGCACATTCTTAGCAGCATTGGAAATGCTGGCTCTGTGTGCCATGCTCAAATCCTAAGTCTTAACTGTTTACTTTTTAAATTACCGTATATACTCAAGTTTAAGCTGACCCGAATATCAGCCGAGGCACTTAATTTCACCACAAAAACTGCATTAAAAATGTACTGAAAAACTCGGCTAGTAAACTGTACCCAAGGTGAATGGAAGTGGGTTAGGGAATTGGGCATGGAGTGACCCAATGCCCATCTGTAGACAATTGAACATCCCCTAACAAAGGGGTCACAGGGAAGAGATGAGCCCATCAGGGTGCAGTATTGCACCGATGAAACACACCTTTGTGTGCTTTTTCTTTGGTGCTTCCTTCACCCCCACTATGGTGACTTCAATTCTACCTTACAAATTGGATTAGACCAGAGCATTGCACACTGCTACAGATAAGAGCCCGCAACACAGGAAATATAGGATCAGGGCCAACAATGAGAATAGAGATACCAGAAGGATTAGGGGATGGTAGGGGGAGAGAGGGGGAATCAATCTCAAGGATCAACCTGAATCATCTCCCAGGGGAGATGAATGACAGAAGATGATGTAAGATATGGAAATAATAATCCATAATTTATCAAGGGTTCATGAAGGGTGGGCTGGCAGGGGAGGGAGGAGCAGAAATGGGGAGCTGATGTCAGGGGCTCAAGTTGAAAGAGAATGCTTTGAAAATTATAATGGCGGCATATGTGCAAATGTGTTTGACATACTGGATTGTGATAGGAGATGTAAGAGCCCCACCCCCGCCACCCCAACACCCAATTTATTTTCTGGATTCATGTGACTATGATACAACCTTCTACTTATTATATTTCACTTCTATACTTTTTAATAAAATGATTTTATTTCTCAAAAAAAAAACAGACACCCAGCTTATACACGAGTATATGCAATAAGCACCTGTTGGTACCATTAATCATATATTAGGCCTTTTTCTATAAAGCATGCACTGCTACATACATTGCTGTCATCTTGGGAACCCCTGCAGCTCAAGAAATGTGCTTTCTCTCCTTTGAAAAACCTTTCATTCATTCATCCGTCTCCTTTCAACTGGCATTGCAGTGACCTTCAATTGACTTATGACAAGGAATGAATAGAGCGGGAAAGCAGTTTTGGGTTCTGAAGAACGCACGGTATGAAGGGGGCCACGTGCACTCTTCATTTATATAAAACTAGGCTCAGTGCACTTGGCATGGAGCTCGTTTATTGCTCTTTCTCTGTGTCACTTTTCTCATACCTAAAATGAAAGTTGCATTACGTACCTCATGTACCTATTGCAAGGTTGGAGTCTACTGAGTAGTCCTATAGACTCCCAGGAAGAAGGTAGGCATTGGTTGAACCAAAGAACTGCTGTAGTTGAGGTCCATTTCTTGTAGAAATATCAACAGTGAAGTTCCCAAGGAACTAGTTTCAGACTCACATTGCTTAACATTTTGCAGGTTTTCTAAATGTGAGGCTTATGAGGTAAATCTTCATTTGCAGATGAATAACAAAGTAATTTACATAAAACTAGAAAGTGTGTGGGGGGGGTTACAAAACAGAGATAAATTGGGCTCAGTGTAAGTACATGTAAGGAAACCCACCATCCCTAAGCAGCAGCTATATCCTCTCTATACCTGTAATAGGAAATACCACCCCCCATGGGCAACTCTGACTTGACTCTGCCAGGGCTTTCTATGGCCCATGGAGGGGTAGTGGGGAGCGTAGTGAGAAGAGACAATGGTTAAGGGGGCATTATGTCATCACTGCAGTTAAATGCACTGGGTTCAGCTTTGTTTGGATAACTACTGGCTTGGCAGAAGCCAATGGTCCAGGGATGAGGATATCTATCTGAGTCCTCACTCTAAGTTGTTTCTTATTTACGGTGTATGATAGGAGATATGGGAAGAGACTGGAGGATAAGTTCCCTTTCCCCACAGCCACTTCCCTTTAGCAGAGCACAGGCTGAAGGACTGGGCTGATGAAGGAAGCCTGAGAGAGAGTACCAATTCAGCCCCTAGGGATTGTTCAATCATAGCCTATCTTTCTTAATGGTAATCAGTTAGGGTGACCACATCAGTAATGAAAAACTTCAGCTACCTATGTGAGCCCAGTGTGTGGCAAGTGCCAGACTAGGTGCTTTTCCCACGCAGTCTCTGGCCTTGCCGCAGTCTTGGCAAGAATTCGAAGCACTGACAAATAGCAGCAGTGGGTTTTAAACAGGCCCAGTCCAGCTCTACAGCCTGCACTCTCAGCCACTACCTCACCCCTCCCCTTGCTAAGGAGAGAGAGTCGTTGTGCTTTGCCCACAACAGTGAGGAGCTCTCTCACCTCGTGACCTCACTTGAGGTGGCGATTAGGCCCTGGTGTCGTGGCCGACTCCCTGCAGCTGCTGTACAGCCATACGGTTTCCTTTTAGCTGGCACCCTAACCACCCCCGGGGAACTGAGCCTCCTTATTTTCACTCTACCTCTAGGTGCACTATATCCTTCAGGAGGTGGTGATGGGTGGCATGGTGTTGGAAACAAACATGAATGAAATCGTAGCTCAGATTGAAGCTCAAAACAGACTGGAGAAATCAGAGGTAAGTGAATAGCTGGATTCCTGCCCTGGCTGGTGGCGGAAAGAACAGGCAGAGGGTATACAATGTACATGGGTTGCTCTGTGTTTCTTTGGAAACTCGGGCAATATTCAATACAGGTAAAGCTCAGAGATACAGAGGTTTGCTTCTAGATCTCGGTTATAAAGCTTCTAAGTCAAAGCATGTCAGCCTTTTGGTTCCTAGTACAGGTCAACCACTATACCCTTTTAAAAAGGTGTCACGCTCTTCATAGACCTTTAGGGAGTACTCTAGAATGCTGTCAGACTTAAGCAAAATGAGACACGGGCACTGTGTTAGTCTGCGTTGACTAGAGAAACAAATCCAGAGACACTTCTGTGTGTGTAAGAGAGAGTTTTATATCAAAGAGCAATTATATATTAAGAAAATATTCCAGATCAAGTTCATAAGCCCTATATTAGCCGATATATCCAATACCAGTCCATAAATTCCTCTTCAGACTCATGTAACACATACAATAACACCAAATACAGGAAGATCACAGGCCAGTGGATACAGTGGTGGTAGAAGCATCACAACACTGGCGTGGGTCTCCATGTGACTCCTTCAGCCCCAGGATTCTGGCTTCATCAGCCTAGCTCTATGTGGCTTGTCCACGAGATTGTCTTTTAGGGAGAGTTTATGTCCTCACTCCAAGGAGGAAGACTGGAGTTCCCAGAATCCTCAGGAGAAGGCCATTATTGGCTATGACCTGATTGACAGACTAGACTCTACCCCTTCATTCAAGTTGACAGATTATGTAACTGCTACAGGCACAAAGGAGCACATAAAATGGAGTCCACGGGCTTGCTCTCTCCAGACCCTCCCTTTGTCAAGCAGCAGGAGTGGTAATCTGCGAAGTACCATAAAGTGAGCGTGCCTGTGCTCATCCGCTTTCTCCCTGGAGCTCACTCAAGCAGGCCACATGCAGCCCACGGAGAACATTTATCCAGCCCACCGAGTGTTCTTGCCACCACTAAGCAGCCAACTCATCCCAAGCCCACAGTAAATTTGTTCATAGTGGTGTTGTTTTTTTTAACTGTAGTCCAGCCATCCAACGATCTGAGGGTCTGTGAACTGGTCCCCTGTTTAAAAAGTTTGAGGACCCCTGCTAATGTCTCATCATCTCCTTCCTCCATCTTTCCAGGGGGTAGAGATTATAGGCACATACCTCCACATGTGGCAGAAATAGCAGAACACATTGCCTCTTTAATTAGCTAAGTGCCTTAAAGAGTCTCATTACTAGTTTTCATTACTGGGAAAATTCAATCTGAACAAAACCAGGGATAATTCTTTCTGTAATGACTGACAGTTCTAATGAAGAGGTTGTCCAGACCACAGCTATTGTGGAAGCTATCGTTCTTTTCAAAATGCAGACTGGGAAGCTTCCAGGAATAGTGAGTGAGTCTGAGGCAAGAGGTTTGGAAACCAACAGGAAAGGAGACATGCAGAGGGAACCTGGAGCTGGCCTCGGTACCCTGAAAGTGGCCAGGCAGGGAAAGATGATCGGAGAGGGAGGCTCTGCTAGCCATCTTTGCACGTGCTGGCATGGTGTTGGTGGTGAGTGGTGGCTGCTGTTTCCTTAACAGCCCTGCCATGGCCACATGGCTCCGTGTTCTGTGCTATGGCCACCCAGCTTGTTGCCCCAGACATTGCCCAAGCCACTTCTATCCCCCCTGCCATTATTAGTGGCCAGCAGTTGCTCAAGAGCTCTGACAGTCTTTTCCCTTTTAAGAATTTCTCTGTGACCTCACATTTGTCTATAAATCTTCAAAATGGGGACCTCTTTTGTTTGGTTTGGTTTTGTTTCCTAACCTGAAGAGTACTCTAATGTGAAATGAAGCCATGACACACCATTTCTGCCAGCAACCATGTGCTGGATACTGTTGGCTGCTGGAGCAGCCACGCCACACGAGACACAGCCTCCAGGAGGGAGGACAGGGTTGGACAAGCGCTTTGCCACCGTCCCCTTCTAAGCTGAAGACCACCCTGTCTCCACCATTGTCTTTATCCGTACTGCTGTCCGCCTGCCTTTAAAGCATCTGAGGGAACAATAAAAACGGGATGACCTGTGTTCAGATGGGACGTCCAGGCCACTGTTCCCTGCTTTTTGTAAGTGGAAAATAGATGATGGGAATTTACCTCTTACACTGCCTCTCCTTTTTCTCCAGGGTGGTCTCTCAGCAGCCCCCGCCCGGGCTGTGTCTGCTGTGAAGAACATCAATCTGCCTGAGATTCCTCGGAATATTAACATCGGTGACCTCAACATCAAAGTCCCCAATCTGTCCCAGTTTGTCTGAGGGTCAAGGGTCAGTCCAAATGAGAAACCTAAGCATCAAGTAACGTCCAGAAAGAGACCCCATATCCAGACTTAGAAGAGTGACACTCTAGGAGCCAGCCCTTTCTATCTGGGAAGACCATTTTGCATGTTGTGGGAAGGGTTCGTGCTCTGGTCTCGCATGTGCAGCTAGCCCTTCTCTGATGCCTGTGACAAGAGGAAAGGCCCTGGCTTCCTGCACCTCACTCCCACCCCCCTATGCAGATGATGGAGCAGGCCGAGTAGTTGTAGTGGAGCACCATCACTAACATCCCACAGCTTCATCTGTCCGGCCACAGGCTGCAGAGGGCCTCGACCCTCAGAGTAAAGGACCTCCCTCACCTTGGGGGTGTGCTTCGCAAGCCGAACTGAAAGTTACAAGAACCAGAGTCACCAACTGGCTTCACTAAGGTGGTTATACCCAGATCCTTTTGTCTACCCAGAGTCTGGCTAGCACCCTTGCAGAATGTTTCCCCTACCAGCCAAACCTCAGCTCTGTGTGTGCAGGGCACAGTCCACATCACGAACTGGGGGGCAAACCACCACGGTTCTGCTCACAGGGAGAACACACTGTCATCTCAGCACACCCAGAGGTGAGACCCTCAAAGCAAGAGGCCCTATGTCTGCTGTCAGCCTGGGGCACCTCAGATGATGGCTCTTTTTAGATTTCAGATCCATCCTCCTTCCTCATGGGAAGCTGAAGGTTCGGTTTCTGTGTTGTGAATGATGAGTCTCCACCAAACAGGAAACCCACTGCCTACTTCGGAGAGTAGGGCGTGAGAGTCAGCCTGTCTGGGTCAAGCATGGGGAAGGAGGGGGCTGAGAAGGAGGCAGGGAGACTGGGTTTGAAGAAGGGGGTCCTCCCTGAGCTCCTCGTGTGAGCATGCCCTGCTGCTCTCAGGTGATGTTCTCCCAGACCTCTGGGACCCTGTACAGGTTCAAGTGAAGAAAAAAAAAAATCTGTCTTCTATGGCTCATTTAGAATCATGTTCTGCTCCTCAGCGGCGGCCCTCTTTCTCCCACACTGCCTGCCAGCCAAGGTCTCGGGGATGGCGTTGATCTGCCTTGAAATAAGCGGATTGATTGCACCTTCCCACAAAAGATTCCCTGCCTGGGACCTCTTAGACAGACTATCCAGGACACAGGTCACCTAGCGCTGCCACAGAGTGGGTCTGAGATATGGTGCCCAGCAAGGTTGACTGTGGAGCAGGGCCATGCATGTTTGTGTCTTGAGTAGTGTTCCTGTGGTGTATGCCTGTGTGCTTCTCCCTACAGCCTCTTGCCCTCTGTCTTCCAGTACCCCTCTGTGGAAGTTAGGGGTGGGGCAGGCCTCTATCCTTGGAAGTGATAAAGACCTGGTATCAAAAGGAGTGGTTAGGTTTTGAGACATGCCAACACTTTTACATCCTTCTCACGTTTCATAAAAGTAGGGACTAAGGAAGGAAAGCCCTGTGTACTTTGCATGTCACTGTAAAGTGACATGAGCCGGTCTTTCCATGCACTTTATCTTGTGTAATCCATAAAACACACCACTACCCCCAATTTGAAATGAAGAGAGATGTGGGGTTATCTACCTGAATGAGCCCCAAAGTCGTCCCCACCTTCCCCCTTGTCCACCACCGCCATTGCCCCTCCCCATCGTACTGCTTGTGTAGCTAAGGAGAGAAATTAGGTATCATAGAGGGGTGAGAGCTGGAGGGATCCCATGCTCCTTCTATCTAACTGCTGAAACCGAAACCCAGGTGACAGAGCTAGAGCAAGCCCTTCTCCTGTGGTGCGTTACTGCCAAGCAGCTGCACGTGCGCTGCCCTGGGCTTGTCCTTACCTGAGAGGTGTTGCCTGCCAGAAACCAGTTGTTGCCCAACACTGTTCAGACAGTACCCTTCATGTGACTGCTTTTTTAAATAAGGAAGCCTGATCCCTTTGGACAGACCACAAAAATTACTCAGTAACCACCTGAGGTTGCCTACCAATCCAGCCTAACTTTCTCGTTACCTGGAAAGCTTAAGCATCTTCCCTTGCAGTGGATTACAAAGAAATCCTTGTTGCACTTATATGGGGAGGGTGCAGCTTTTGCTGCTGACAGTTGTGAGAGAAGAAAATAGAAACTGGGTTTGCATTTCCTTGGGGCGGGCCAGGGTTAAGGGTGGGGGTGGGAGCGGGGTGCCGGGAGCAGGGTCAGAGAGGCCTTGGCCCTGGGTGGTTAGCACTGAGGACTTCCTGAGGTGGTGTGCAACACTGGTTTTCACTGCTCACCGCCACTCATGAAAATCTAAAAACTTTGCACTTATGCAACTTCCAAGGTCTGTTGTGGGCCAAGCTCAGTTCTAGACATGTGAACCGTCACTGCTGAGGATCTCATAAGACTGAGAATGACTGGGATCTGGGAGTCTGACAACCTTGATTTGTGGAGATTGAGGTCAGTTAACTTGGCAAAACATGGAATATTTAAAGGGCAATAACCATTTCCCATACCCTTCTGACCCCATCATGCCATTTGGGGCCAACTGCCCTACCACCACCAGCCCACCTTCCCTACCACGGCCCAGTGCTTGTTACAGGGAGCATTAAATCAGGATACCCTAACTCCCAAAGGCCCCTCGAGCACCATGATTTTCCATCATATCTGTGCCCCCTAGAGAGCTAGCCCTCTCCACCACACTGTGGAACCAACCTCACTATGCCTTTTCTGGCCTGGCTTCATATGAAAGAAACCAGGGAAGCTGTTCAGACAATGGCTGCTGTCTAACCCTAACTTGTGGGCCCGCTGCCCATGGCTTTCCAGTCAGATCAGAAGGTTTAGGTCAGGTCCGGCAGGGAGGGCTTGTTAACTTCTAGCAAACATCCTGATTTTGAGCATCCCAAGTTCCATGTCCTATCACCATCATCAGGGTGCCTGTCTCAAGTCACTAATTGCCTGGTGCCCATACACACACTCAGCCAGCCAGGATGGTTGTTGAACAACTGTCCTCAAGATTGAAATTTTACCCACTCAGAAGCCCGAGAGCAGCAGTTCTCAACCTGTGCGTCGCAACTCCTTAGGGGATCAAATGACCCTTTCACGGGAAATCACCTAAGGCCATCAGAAACACACATTTCCAGTGGTCTCAGGAACTGAGACGCCGCTCCTCTAGGAGGGTCCACCCACATGCAGATACGTCCTCTTACAAATACCAGCGTGAAAACTTACCCACGTTGCACCATGCTTCAAGACTAACTTTCATGGATTTGAAATTAGAAGTAAGCATTTCACAATATATAAATTAGATTGTTTTGGTGATTAATCACTATATGTTCAATTTGTAACAGTGAAAATACATCCTGCTTATCAGATATTTACATGATGATTCACAACATAGCAAAATTACTGTTATGAAGTAGCAATGGAAATAACTTGATGGTTGGGGGTCACCACAGCATGAGGAACTGTAAGAAAGGGTCGCGCCATTAGGAAGGTTGAGAACCACTCCCCTAGTGGATCTGTATCTGCAAGGTCCTGACTGAAGATGATGAATCTGAAAGCAGGCCCATTTGGGGAAGTACTGCCATGAAAATGATCTATCCTTTTCAGAACACTTCAAATTATTCACTATTTTAATGTTTTAAATAGGAAATACATTTATGCAGTTCAAAATTCAAGGTAAGAGGTTTTTTTTTTTAAAGCACAATCCTCATACTCTGTTCTCTCAGTCACCAATTTCCCGTTCCTATGAGCAACCAATGTTTCCAATTTAAAATATTTGAAAATAGAAGTCTCTGATTTCTTACAAAAACAAATGAAAGGGTTATTGCTACTAGGGTTCCTGTCAATAAGGATACAGGTTTATTCCAAACACCTAATATACTGAAAATTGGAAAATGCTTTGTTTAAGAAACTGCTCTGAGGCACTTTTCCATCATGACAGCACTCTGCTTGTTCTTCAAGGAGCTAGCAAGTCGTGGTGAAAGTCTCTCAGTAATTCATGTGTCTTAGTGGTGTACTGTTTGTGCCATGGAAAAGCAGTGTGGAGGTCAGGCGAAATTTTTTAACAGAACTTATGGATACATCTTCCAGAATCATTGAAGTTTTGCACCAAGTCTGTGGTAATGCACCACAACAATGGATCAGGCATTGTAAAAAAAAGCCAGAAACACTTCAAAGATGAGCCAACAGAGGAAAGACCATCAACCTTGGATGAGTGAAGAAACTGAAGTCCAGAACTGGTGGAAGAAGACCATAAAATTACCACTGATGCCGTAGTCACCACAAGTTGGATCTCATGGTATCTGACCTTTTCAATCTTAAGTGAACATCTTGGCCTCATCAAGTTTTTGACTCAAAAGCATGTGAAGGTCCGCTAACTCAGAGCTGACTTTGTCATTCCTCCTGGAAGCAAGATCGAAGCTAATGATAACTTCAAAGAAGAAACGTACCTAGGAACAAGTCATTTACCAATGTCAACCACAGAGCAAGGTCGAATCAAAACTGGTTTCCAAGGTAACTGCAGAGAAGCTAGATCAGAAAATTGTGGCAACTGTGGGGTTTTGTTTGTAGGGGGGGTGATGGTAGGTTCTAGGAGGTAATCTGGATAGATTTTCTTAAAGAAGAGAATGAATGTGGGGCTTATAAAGAGATTTTAAGAAAATTGAAAAGTGCTTCGGTTAGAAAAAAGGATAAGGAAATTGCTCTGAGTAATTTTTTTCCGTCATGACAATACACTTGATTATTCAAGGGGAAAGCAGGGTTTTCTTCTGAGAATCTTTTGGGGAACTCTAACCTATTCATCCCGCAAGCATTAACTTACCCCCTTCAGACTTCTTTTTGTTCCAAATTAAAAGAAACACAATTTGAGTGCCCTCAAAGATGGAAAATTTGTTTTGATGTGATATAATGTGAAGAGCATAGAATACTTCAATGGAGAGCTAGAGATTTGAAAACTTTGCCTTCAGAAAACTAAATGGAGGCTACGTGGACAACAATGGCTTCATATTTTGATAATCTGTCAATAAAGGTGACCCTAGTATTAACCATTCTGAATCAGGCAATCACATGGTCTTCGTTACCAGAAATGACACATTGGAAATGAATGGCGTCCAGTCAGGGTGCAGTATAGCAATGAGGAAGCATAAAACTTTTCTCTTGTTCTTTAATGCTTCCTCTCCCTTAAACCGGAGGATGTGCACTGGTACAGATAAAAGCTGGAAACACAGGGAATCCAAGACAGATAAACCCCTCAAGACCAATAATGAGAGTAGTAATACCAGAAGGGGAAGGTAGGGGAAATATGACCCCCTCCCTGGGGGATAGACAACAGGAACGTAGGTGAAGGGAGACATCAGTGTAAGACATGAAAAAATAATTTGTAAATTATCAAGTGTTCGAGAGGGAAGGGGAAAAAAATGAGCTGATACCAAGGGCTCAAGTAAGAAAAAGTTTTGAGAATGATGATGGCAACAAATGTACTTGATAAAATGGATGTATGTGTGGATTGTAATAAGAGTTATATAAGCCCCCAATAAGATGATTGTTTTAAATGAATGGCATCACATTCACTTAAAACCATTTCAAGTTTAACACTCGTAACAATATACATGCACATATAAGGAAAATGAGTTAAAAGTTACTATTCAAATCTATTCATGGATCACTAATGCCAAAAATGAGAAAATTGAATATGTTTTACTAACTTCTAGGTTGAAGTTGATAAAATATGCCATCAAGATGCATTGATAATTACTGAAGGTTAGAATGCAAAAGTTAGAAACCAGGAAGTAAATTTGATAATTGGAAAGTATGACCTTGACATAACGCTGGAGATAGCATGATAGAATTTTGCAAGACCAGGAATTTATTACAAGTGTAATTTATTACAAGTACCTCTTTTGAGCCACATAGGTGGCAACTAAACAGCCCTCAGCAGATGGAATATATAGGAATCATGAGTACATCTATGTAAAGGGACAGTGGAAATGATGTCATCAGTGGAACACCATCATTTGCTTGTAAGCAAACTCAAGTTGATGAAAAAGAGCCAAAATACAACCTTGACAATATCCCGCCTGAGTGTAGGTCAAGAATAGATTTTATGCCAAAGGCATAACGAAGTAACCAAAAGAGTGAATGATTATCAGAAAATTGTAGGAAACTTGCTCTTGAACACTAAAACAAAAGGAATACATGATAAAGTAGAAGAGCTGAGCAGTATGCAGAGGGCAGCTCAAGAAAACAATATATTACAATGAAACAAAAACCTGGAGTCAGAAAACCAGAAGGAATGAACACTCTATAACTCAAAATATAAGAACCGAAGAACACAGTCAAATTTCAAGTTACAATATTGAAGTATTCTGTAAGCAAAACTAAGTGACACAGCATCAAATGATAATGGAAGGAATATAGAGTCACTCAATCAATTGGTCCATGGTCAACCATTTCAGGAGACTGATAGTATTAAATTAAACCATTTATTCAGTCTGTATGCTGACCAAATAATCTGAGACACTACTATATGAAGAAAAAATACATCAGCATCAGGATTAGAGGAAGTCTCATATTACATACAGGTAACTCAGCCTTGCCTATGGAAAGCAAAGAAGACTTGAAGCAGTGACTAATGAGGGTTAAAGACTATAGCCATAAAAAAAAAAAAACTAGCCATCTACATCGATTACAATTTGACATACACAAGAATCCTCAAAACTAGACCAATAAATGCATCATGATAAATTGAAAAGAGTTTTTTTTTTTTAAGTCAAGCGTTTCATTTTACTTGGCCCCACAATTAATACCCTTGGGAATAGCAGTCAAGATATCAAAGAATGTATATCATTGGGAAAATACACTGCATTAAGATCTCTTTGAACTATTAAAAAGCAAAGGTGTTCCTTTGAGGACTAAGGTGCACCTGACACAAGAATCAATGCTTTTAAATTATTGTGTTAGTCTGGGTTGACTAGAGAAATAAATCCAGAGACACCCATATGTGAGTAAGCGAGTTTTATATCCAAGAGTAATTGTATATTAAGAAAACTTCCCAGTCCATTCCAGATCAAATCCATAAGTTTGATATTAGCCCATAAGTCTGATATTAGCCCCTATGCCCTACACTAATCCATAAATTGTTCTAAGACTCACATAGCACATATAATGATGTTGAATGCAGAAGATCACAAGTTGGTCGGTGGGAAGTCTTGTGGATCCAGTGACGGTTGAAGCATCTCTGCGCTGGTGTGTGTCTCCACATGGCTCCTCTAGTTCCAGGACTTTGTCTGCAATCAGCATAGCTCCATGTGGCTTGTCAGCAGGAAGACAAAGCAGAGAGTGTGTGTCCCACCTCCAGGAGGAAGACAAGCGTGCCCAGAATCCTCAGAAGGTCATTCCCATACAGAAGCTTCGTTGGTTATGGCCTAATTCGCAGACTAGACTCCACCCCTTCACTCAAGTTGACAAGAGATTGTGTAACTGCCACAATTATGGTGTTGGCAAAAAATATTAAATATACCATGAACTGCCAGAAGAACAAATAGATCCTGAAAGAAGTACAGCCAGAATGTTCC
This sequence comes from Nesogale talazaci, assembly GCA_004026705.1. NCBI lineage: Eukaryota > Metazoa > Chordata > Mammalia > Afrosoricida > Tenrecidae > Nesogale > Nesogale talazaci. The sequence goes on along the minus strand of PVJH01002231.1, from coordinate 53,238 downwards.
ATAGAAACAAGGATGGTGATACGTCTCTCACATACTTTGGACATGTTATCAGTTGTGATGAATCCTGGGAGAAAACGTGTAGGTAAACTGATGGGTCCACAAGAAAAGGAAGTCCCTCAGCAATATGAGTTGATGGCAGCATGGCTGCCACAGTGGGCTCAAACAGCAATGACTGCGAGCATGCCACCGGGCCAGGGGCCCATTCTATCACACTGCAGAGGTATAACTTGACAGTTGGCAACAACAACCTGACTTCGTGACTACTTTTTAACATATATTCCAAAACTAAGAGTTCTGGATTTGTTAGTTGTATTCTATCTGGCTTTGGAGATTGACCTCATAGCCTCCCCTGCAATCTTTCTGTCCTCTTCCAGTAGGAGGGCCTTACAGATGAAGCTTTCCAGATAAAAGAGCAGCTCCTACCTTATCACCTACATTTCTTACCCAACCATACCTACTCCATAGCACTCTGGCATACTGTGCATTTATTTGTTTAAATTGCCTTTATCTTCCTACTAACATGTAAACTTGAGAGCAAAGCCTTTGTGTCTTGCTCAGCGCTTTATCCCCAGCTGCTGTGAACCCTGTTGGTTACAGACCTCCCAGTAAATCACTGTTGAATGAATGAATGAATGAATGGTGGCGGCAAATACCAGTTCCTTTAGATATTAGCTACTAGCTTACGCTCTCTGAGCTCCTCTGGGAAACTTGAAACAGGGTAATGACATTGGGATAAGTGAGGAGGGACCGACCAATGGCGCATAGAGGGTGAGGGCGTCCCAACGGGTTGGAGGGCTGCTGGGGTAGTAGTTAAGAGAGGAGGGGCTTGCTTATGGACCTGGTAGGTTAGAGTTAACTGAGAGAATCTGGGGACAAATTTCCACAGCCAGCTGGGAATCTATGAATGACTGGACAGAAAACTGCTTTGATTCCACAGAAAAGGCTGAAGCTTTGGGGAGAGCAACCTGCCTGCGGGATGAGAAGAGGACTGAGGAAAGCCTGTGATCCAGGTGAGGAAGAAATCTTCAACAATGACATGGTTTTAAGTCAGAAGAACTTTTGTGGGTTTGGGGCAGATTGTGGAGAAAGGACCTCTTGGACTTTCAGCCACCTCTCTCATGCTTCCCAAGTAAACCAGTGTAACTAGAGAGCTTTGATGAGATAGATCTGACCCAGCAGTAAGGACAGGGGCCAAACTGCTGTTATTTGTCTTTTTGTAAAGGGAGTGTGGGCTGAGGAAGTAGGTACAGGCAGTCAGTAGACGTTTGTTGGCAATGGGAAGGAGAGAATTGGCAGTACTGGGGACTCAAGTCCTTACAGGAGAAAATGAACAGTACAAACAGAAGTGAGACTGCACCAGTGGAATCCAAGACCCTAGCTAGGACCAGCCATAAGGCCCATGGCAAATGAAACGAAAGATTAGAAGAGTTTCCTTGCATATTTGTGCTTGTTGGACTGGGAAGCAGAGACAATGGGAAAGAATTGGGCAGTTTCTTATTGTTGCTCTGGCATTCAGTAGAGTTCCAGCAGGCACACTGGGAGTAGTCAGTGTTTGGTTGTCTGGGGTGAGGGTCTCTGAACTCTGACCAGCCAGACCTGGATGAAGATTGGGGGACCCTTTTGGAAGTGGGCCTTTCCCAGGAATCTGACCTTTTTATAAGCAAACCACACATATGCATCACCATGACTTCCTGGGAATGAGTGAGTTTTCCCCCAGGACTAGACCCTGAATGGATTTCCTTCTTCAGAGCCCTGAAGTAGAGACAGATAAAATTCCCCATGGGCCCCTCAGACTGAGGTGATGCTGAAAATATTTGACAAGTGGCCTAAGTCAGATACACCACAGAGTGCAAGGGCCAGGTTGAGGTGGGAGGTGTTCCTGCTGCGTGTTGTCTTTGCCCCCAGAATCCCTACCTGCTCCCAAGACAGCACAGGGGTGGCGGCGGGGGCTATTAGAGCCAAAAGTTGTGTTTTGTCCACTGACAGCCTTGATGAAGCTTGGAGAGTTGCCTCGGGTGCTGCACTAGAGCAGCAAGGTACCTTCTTGCCAACTCGACCCTCACAAGTTGGCAGTGACCCTGGGGACAAAGATCCAGTCAGAAGCCCAGTGCACTTCCTGCTGCAAAAGATCGCCGCCTGTTCTCTGACAACCTGGGAGCAAAGGCTTACTCAGCCCTGTGACCTGAGCACTTGGCACTGGCTGACCTTTTCAGACCTCCCTCCAGCCCTCTGAATGACTCCGAGCTGACTGCAGTGGCACACGCCTCGCACAGGCCTGGCCTTGAATGTCCTGGCCTAAGTATCTGCAGGCAAAAGATGACCACCTTTCCTTACACTCTTGGAGATCACCCTGGATTTCTAGAACAGTCTTACCTAAGTGAGGGCGACGAGGATTTGGACTGTCAACAGCTAAGTGTTTCATGAAGGCTTATATATGTGGACCCGCTGCCTCACAAGAAGGCAGCTCCCACCCTGAGCTGGACTCTGTTCTGCAGGAAAGCTTTCTACAGAACTTCCCACCTGATGTTTTGTTTCTCTCTTCTCCATCAGTTGGGCCCTACATTGTCTCCAAGAAGTGCCAAACAACCCTTCAGCTGTTTAAAGTGCGCTGCGATATCAAGGAGTTGGAAGGAAATCACTGGGTCTAAACTCTGTGCCAAGTAGGCAAGGCACAGTGGCATTGCTGGCATCACCACCTGTATCTGGCATAGGTTAATAGCCTCAAATGGGCCCTTTCAGCCTGGCCCCTCCCTGAAGGTCACACCCCTTTCTAGGGGAGTCATGTCAGGTCACCACTTCACTCTGTACAGCCCAGCCCTACAGCGCAGTTCTCGGCTCCAGGCCAGTTCTTCAGGTCACCTAGTGCCACATGACCTGATCTCTGATGTTCATGTATCTTTGGCTCTGGCCTTTTAGTCCAGCTCTGCACCCAAGAAGAGCCCTAGGCATGCCCGGCCCCTAGCTGCTCATCCCATCATAACCCCAACCCCCCTCCCTGGGAGCTTCCTATCTCCACATCTCCTGATTCCCCTGCCTCGAGCCTAATCTGTCTCCCTGTCTTCCCTTGATCTGCCTCGCCACTCTAAAACCAGAGCCAGTAGCCCCTCCAAAGCACTAATCATATCACATTTTCCCGAAGTGTTTTAAAGCCCAAGAGAGCAGGAACAAAAAGATCTTCATACGTGGATATTAACTGCAGGACAAGTGTCAGCAGTGGAAACTACCCAAATGTCCATCGATAGACAAACAAATACGATGTGTTCTAGCTAGACAAAGGCATATTATTCAGAAAGGGACCTTGCTACATTGTGTAAAATAGGTGCATCTCGGCAACAGATTACTGAGGGGGGAGGAGGGGGAGTCAATCACAAAGGGCCAACCAACCCTTCAGCTGTTTAAAGTGTGCTGTGATATCAAGGAGTTGGAAGGAGATCACTGGGTCCAAGCCTGAGCCAAGCAGGCCAGGCACAGAGTGGTGGCACAGACCACCCTCCAGTGACTCCGGACTCATGGCAAACCTCTCCAACAGGAAGAAGTGCCCCCTGGGAGTTCCTGAGACCATGACTCTTTGCCAGAGTAGAAAGTCTGGTCTTGCTGGCCCTGGGGATTGCAGCCCAACACGTACCCACTGTCTCCCCACCCCCACCCCCCCCACCCCGGCTCCTTGTGTGAGCTCAGTCACATGAAATGGCTAGGACAGGCAACTGAGAGAGCTCCAAGCTTTATGTTGGCTAACCAGTCTCAGAGGGAGGGGGAGGGAGCCATGGTTGGAGGGGGGCTGGGTCTTCCTTAATGGTCGTGGCATAACAGAAATGGATAGAGATGATGGTTGAATAACATGATAAGCATCACTGAATTATACTGGTAAAAATTGCTGAATTGGCAAGTGTCAATTATACATTTACGTATTTTTTTCACAAGAAAACAAACTGCCCTTAAAGCTCTAAAGGCTTCTCAGAGGGAAGTACAAGGCCCTGCCCCCAGCTCCACCTGTCACTATTCTGTCAGGCACCTCCCTCTGCCTTGCTCCCGCTCCACCTGCAGACACACTGACCTTTGCATTGTTCCTTGTCTGTTCAAGAGCCTTTCTGCTCTGCCTTGAGAACTTCTGCCCCCTCCTCCCCAGAAGAAAGCACTTCAGAGGACAGCACTGAAGCTACAGGTCGGGGAAAGGGACTCGTCTGAGAGAGTACACAGGAGCACACGAAGAGGGAAGCAGAGAGTCAGCCACTGGAAGGCATCCTGGACCCCCACGCCCCAAGGATGATATTCCTTCTCAGAGCATTCTCTATGCACAGAGAGAACAATAGGGTCGGCCCCACCACGATACACAGACATGATGTCCCTCACGGACCCCTAGCCCTATGGAGCACAACACTGGAGACACAGTGTGGGAATTATGCCCAAACTGACCCCATCAAGCTAGGGTGAAACACTAAGGGTGTGCGTACAACAGAGCAACAAGGGGAGCAAAGCAATGAAGTCCTCAGGGAATACCAAAAACAGACTTTGAAACTATTTATAGACTTTTCTTTTTTGTCATTGGTTTATTTGTTGTTGTTATTTTGCTTTTTGTTTTATCCTCTTTTCTTGTTTTATTTTGTTGCTTTGTTTTGTTTTGCCTTGTTTTTGTGCTTACTATTGTCTCTGCATGCAATCTAGATAAGATAGGCAGGATAAACAGTCCAGAGGAGAAAACAAGGGGACTAATGGTTCTTGGGGGACATGGGGTGGGGGAGGGAAGGAGGTAGGTGTTAACAAACCCAGGGACAACAAACCCAGGAACAAGAGAACAACAAGTAATCTAAAATCAATAGCAAGGAGAGCATAGGATGATGCCTGCTGGGGCTTAATCAAAGGTAATGTAACCAAGAGGAATTACTGAAACCCAAATGAAGGCCAAACATGATAGTGGGACAACAGAAAAGTAAAAGGAAAGAGAGGAAAGAACTGGGAAGCAAAGGGCATTTATAGAGGTCTAAATATGGGTATTTCCATATGCAAATATATTTAAATATAATGATAAAGAAATAGATCTATGTACATAGTATTAAGGTAGCAGACTAACACTGGGCCTCTACTTCAGTACTCTGTCAATGCAGGAACACTTTGTTCTAATAACTCAGCATTTCGTGATGCTCAACTTCCCAACCCTATCACTGAAGACAAAATGGGTGCATTAGCAAATATGGTGAAGAAAGCTGATGGTGCTTGGCTATCAAAAGATGTAGTGTCTGGGGTCTGAAAGTCTTAAAGATAAACAAGCAGTCATCTAGCTGAGAAGCAACAAAACCCACATGGAAAAAGTGCACCAGCCTTTGTGATCATGAGGTATCAATGGGATCAGTTATCGGGCATCTAAAACCCAGAACAAAAAATCATATCGATGTGAATGAGGGGGAATGCAAAGTGGAGACCCAGAGCCCATGTGTAGATGATTGTACATCGACATGTAGAAGGGCCACAAGGAAGAGACAAGCCAGTCAGGGTGCAGTATAGCACCTATGAAACATACACAATATTCCTCTAGTACTTTAGTGCTTCCCGCCCCCCACTCCCTGCCCCTTCCACTGCCACTATCGTGGCCTCAGTCCTACCTTACAAATCTGGCTACAGCATAGCGCATACATAGGTCTAAATAAGAGCTGGAAACACAGAGAATCCAGGACAGATAAATCCCTCAGGACTAATAATGAGAGTAGCAATGCCAGGAGGGGAAGGGGAAGGTGAGGGCAGAAAGGGTGAACTTTTCACAATGATTTACATATAACCCCTTCCCTGGGGGACAAACAACAGAAAAATGGGTGAAAAGAGACATCAGTCAGTGCAAGACATGAAAAAATAACTTATAAATTATCAAGAGTTCATGAAGGAGCAAAAGGGGGTGGAAGTGGTGAATGAGGACCTGATACAAGACCTGATGATACAAGAGTGCAACTAGAAAGAAAGTGGTTTGAAAATGATGATGGCAACAAATGTACAAATGTATTTGACGCAATGGATATACTATGTATGGACTGTGGTGAGAACTGTAGGATCTGTTGGACAGGGGAGACAAGCTTACCCAAGAAGCGCGGAAAGCGACACTTGAGATGCAAAGGACCAAAAGGAGTTGATTTTCTAGCTGAAGCTAGGGTCGGGCTCACACCACTACTCTGCACAGCGGTTTCCCGTAGCCTGACTCCGACTGCCCCACAAAGCTAAGTTTTTATAGTTTCAGGTCACATAAGGGGAGTGCCCTTTCCCCACTTCCCTCCATAGAGTCGCACTGGGGGGAAGGTGGCTGTTCTCTATTGGCGAGCTGCTTTCCATGTCCTTCTCTGGTTGGCTGCCAGGGACTTGTTGAATTTTGAATGCTTCCTCCTGGTTCCAGGTTCCAGGTGTTGCATCTGCTTCGGGGAAGTCACAGGTTTTCTCTGAAATAGAAACTTAGGCCTCCCCTGAGTTTCGCCTCTTTTGGAGCCTGTCATGGCGTTTCTCCAGTTTCTTGAGTATGAAGAACATAAGGTCCTACAGATTCCCCCAATGAAGCGATTTTTTAAAAAGAAAAAAGCAAAATACTTCCTCCTCCCTTCACTTCCTTTGAGTCTGCTCTCTTATGTGACTTTCAAGAACTTCCTTGTCTGGCCTGTCTGAAAGCACTCCCCACCCCCACACACTCTATACCTGGCTTTATCTTTCTTGGCTGAAATGACAGCGCAGGGAGTGTCGGCTCGACTGAGTTTGATGCCGTGTAGGTGTCCTTAGTGTTTTTCTAGCAGTTATGACGGTACTGCAGCCCCGAGGTCATCGCGGTTAGCAGTTTTAAACTTCAGTTGCTCTTGCCTCTCTGACAGTTATCGCAGAAACACACAAGCACAATTCTACCCCATCCTGGAGTATCACTGTGAGTCGGAATTGACCCCATGGCTGTGAGCTCAGTTGGATTTTGAGCAGTGTCTCCCCCAGATTAGGCTGTAATGAAAGACTAAAGGGTGCATCAAGGAACGTTCCGATTCCTGCTTAATGTGGTACAGAGCTTGAGTGCTTGGCTGCTAACGGAGAGGTCAGTAGTTCAAACCCACCAGCTGCCACACAGGAAAACTGGGAGCATCCTGCTTCGGGAAAGGTTCCAGCCTGGCATACCGAGGGAGGCGGGTCTGCTCTGCCCAGTAGGGTGGCTATGAACTGGAGTCAACTTGATGGCCGTGGGCGTCTTAATTCCCCCCACCCACCCACCCCAGCCAGCTCTGAGGAGACTTGATAGAGCCGTGGTTACGCACTGGGCTGCTAACAGTAAAGTCCACTGTTCAAAATCACAAGCCACTTCATAGAAGAAAGATGAGGCTTTCTGCTCTGTAAAGTGTTACAGTTGCAGAAGTCCCAGGTCACGGTGAGTCCGAATGACTCAATGGCAGTGAGCAGCCAGCATTCGGCATCATGCTCACTTCAGGCTTGAAGACAGGGAGTGGAAGTTAGGCCTGTCTCTTCCAGCTGCTTTGTCCCTGAGCAAGTTATTGAGCCGCCTGCGTCCTTCTAGAGCTTAGAGGGGAGGTGAGAGAAAGCTCTTTCTGAGATAGATGGTAAAGCCTTGAGTGCGATATAAACTGGACTTGAATTTTATCTCTACTGTTGTGCGATCTGGAGCAACATACTGAACCTCTCTGTGATTCTATTTCCATCTGTGAGATGGAAATAAAACAATCTCCTAGCATCAGCCAGAGACTTGGTGGCATTTACTAAAGGGAAATGGGGCACTGAATGGTGGTTCACTGAGAATTCTCACCTTCCCCCGCAGACTTGTGTGTGAGCCCCACCCAGCCCACCTCGTACACGGCCTTCCATGCTTGCTTGTGCTATGATGCTAAATAGGTTTCCAGGCTACCAGAGGGTTGACAGAAAGACCTGACCATTTATGTCCCCGAAATTGGCCAGTGAAAACTCCTGGGCCAAAATGGTCCCGTGCATGAGTTGGCAGCTGTCTCAGTGGCGGCTAACAACAGCAAAGAGAATGCAAGCATTCTCTCAGACTCTGAGGAAGGTGGAAAGCCCACACCCAAGCTGGCCAGATATGGAGATTGTGTGTCCGCAGCCACCTCTGACCTCCTCTGGCTCCTGAGGCCGAGTGCCACACGGGGAGGTCATACATTCCTCAGTCCTCCATCCTTCTTTTACCCTATTTTGACCTGAACTGTCCCTTCCACAACACTCTCTGCTTTTCACCTGGGATCTATAACTCACTGCAGTGGTCACATGGAACTCACATATGATACTCCCAAGTGTGGAGGCTTATTGGGGAAGTTAACAAGGACACAAGTCAGATAAGAAATGCTCAGGACTCAGCTCAGGACCATTGTTTCTCAGCCCTGTCTGCAAGCAGACCTCTCTCTGGCCCTCAGACCTCTTCCTGGCCTGGCTTCCCCTCTTCTCTTGATAATGTTACAAAGTTCTCTTAGAATTGTGAATGTCAAAGGACAGGACGCTCATTTTAAGCAAACCCTGCTCCACCTAGTTAAGCGCCCACGTGTGTCCCACTCCACAAGCCAGCCTCTTGCCAAAAAGCACCCAGTTTTGTTTGGGGGCTTGGAAGCCCCCCTGTCTCATGTTCTGGCTCCTGCTTCTATTGTTGCTACTCCTCAGCCTCCCCTCTGGTGTCCAGCTGCCTCCTGGGGCAGGGAGGTTCAATCATGCCCAGAGATCTGGGAGTCCAAAAGGCTAGTTCCATTCCTAGCTCTTCTCTCTTGCTCATGGGGAGGGTCTCCCTTCTCTACTTCTGAGATGGTTCCTTTTATACCCCGCAGCATGGCAATCAAGAGTGCTGGGAAATCATCTGATCGTACCTACCAGAGTTCATATCTGCTTTGGCTGTGACTGTGTGTCTGTGTGTGTGTGTCTGTGTGCGCGCGCGCGCATGCATGTGGTGTACATCAAAAGGCAAGGCTGAAAGTGTGCATAGCAGTGCTAGAAGGAATTGTCCAAAACTGGAAGCTAGGAGAATGACCCTCCATCTACCACGGAGTGTAAACATAGAGAAGTGGAACAGAACACTCACCAGGAGAAACCTCAAGCTATGACTACATGCAACAACTTAGATAAATCTATGTGTCACTCTAGTAGACTAGAGAAATAAATCCACAGAAACTATGTGTAAGAGAGAGAATTTTATATAAAGTGAATCCAGTCCAAGCCCTTAAGTACAATATTAGCCCATATGTCCAATACCGATCTAGAAAGTCCCCTTCAGACTCAAAAAACACATGCAATGATACTGAATGCAGGTTGCTCACAGTCCAGTGGTTAGAACGTTTGGATCCAGTAGCACTGTAAGCATCTCAGCGCTGGCGGGGTTTCCACATGGCTACTCCAGCATGCAACTCACGAGGTCTATCAGTGTCGCGCCATGGGTCCTGTCAGTAGAGCATCTCCAAGGAAGTGAACAGAGAGAGAGAGAGAGAGAGAGAGAGAGAGAGAGAGAGAGGAGTCTCCCACCTCCAAAGAGGAACTCTAGGAATTCCCAGAATTCTCAAGAGAAAGCACGCCAAACAGAGGTCTCTGGTCTTTGGAAATGATCCCATTGACAGATCAAACTCCATCCCTTCATTCTTAACTCTTTCAAGTCCCAAATTGACACCAGATTATGTAACCACCACAACCTAACAAGTAAAATATTGCACAGAAGAGGTCAGGGATACAAGTTTATGGATTGTACAGTTTGAGTCAAGAAGTATTACTACAAAAAAAATCAAAGAAACTTTCATTCAACCAAAATATTGAAATTGTGAGGTTTCTGTTTCTCAGTACATCTTCTGTCTACTGCTTTGAACTTCTGAAGGGAGTTTCCCCATTCCTCTACCCTCCCTCTTTTCCCCCCAAAGAATTCTGCACTTGCTTTTCAAGTTACACAGTGGCACGATGACACCTTTAGCATCCTCTAGGGGTTCCAATCGTGTTTCTTTTAAACATTGTGTTGGGAACAAAAAAAAAAAAGCCTGAAGGGACAAGGTTAGGGCTATAGGGTGGATGGGGTGAGGCGTCCTAAGGAAATTCTCAAAGTCCAGTCCTTGCCACCTTCCTAGAGTGAACAGATAAAGATGAGAAAAATTTTCTTGATGCAAACTTCCTGTCATTTTCCCCACCAATTTTCAGTTTTCTTAAAAATTCCTAGTAAGTCACTGTGACTTTTGTGTATCTGTTGAGAAAATCAGTCCAAAACACCATCACCATAGCTTTCTGAGCTGATCTCTGCCTGGATTTTAATTGTCCCGGTAGATTCTTGCGGAAGTCACTGTTTGGAGGGATCTTCTATCAAAAGGCCCCCTAACAAGATTAAGACACACGTGTTACTGAGGGAACTCAGCTGCAGCTACCACAGACTATAGAGATGTGTTTGACAATAGTTTGTGTGGAACAAACCAAATCTGCGTGAACTGAAACCTTGGGGGCACTACACATTGACTTACCCTGGTATCGCTTCATTTACTTTGGAACCAGGCAGAAAGCATCTTATTTATTAGAAGTCGGTATGGTATGCATCCTCTTAGAAGGCTCTAGACCAGAGGCCAGCAGCCTATGAACCACTGGGAAAATTTTAGTGACCCACTAGACAATTCTTAATTACATGACAATCGGTAGGTATTCTTGCCAACGAATTAAGGTGGGTGCTTTAGATTTACAGTGATATCCTGCAGTAGCGGGCAATCGCTGCCCCAGTGGATGTCTTCGTCAAGAGGAGGCCAACAAATGAAAAGCAATGTGCATTGTTTGACTTGAACAAGATCAATCTCATTGGACTTGTCTGGGGATGAAACTACTGACATAAATAATGTTGCAAGCCTTGCAATAGTTGTTCATTGTGTTAGTCCAGGTTGACTAGAGAAACAAATTCATAAATATATATATATACATATATATGTATATGGGAAAGGTTTATATACAAGAGGAATGGAACATTGAGAAAATATCCCAACCCAGTCCAGTCTAAGGTCATAAGTCTGATATTAGCCCATATGTCCAATACCAGTCTATAATGTCTCCTTCCAACTTATGAAGCACTTGCAATGACACCAGGACAATCACAGGCCAGTGGGTACAGAGTCTTGTATATTCAGCTGGGGTAGAATCATCCCGGCACTGGCAGGGGTCTCCTCATGGCTCCTCGTTTCCAGGGCTCAGGATCCATCAGCAGTATCCAGTGGCGGTAGAAGCATCTCCGTGCTGGCAGGGGTCTCTCTGTGGCTTCTCCAGCCCCAGAGGTCTGGTTCCATCAGGGTAAGCCCATGTGGCTTCTCCTCTGGCTCCGCCAGTCTCCAAGAATCAAGATCAATCAGCATGCTGTCATCTCATCTTGTCAGTTGTTCATCTCCCAGAGACTGAGTCAAGTCTTTCTACTCCAATTGGGAAATACTGTGAGACTTCTCAGAATTTTCAGGAGAAAGCCATGCCCACACAGAGGCCTCATTGGCTATCTCCAGACTAACAGCTAGACTCCACCCATACACTCCCAATCATGAAACTGACATGAAGCACATGACCGTCATATTCGTTATGGAGCTATTGATTCTCCAGTTTTTCATGAAGAGTTGTGTGTACTTTCACCAATGTTAGGTACTACGAAAGGTATTGGCATTTTAAAGAAAGTTCAAGAATTAATTAAATTTGGAAGTGATGCCAAAAAAAAGAATTTATTAAATTTAAAAATGTAAATGTTTTTGATTTGAAGAAAAAATTATTTTCTGTCACAACTGATGGGGCTCCAGCAATGTTAGGAAAACATGTTAGTAAACCTATTGCAAAAGGAACTTGGAAGACTACCATTTTCATTCCACTGTATAATTCATGAAGAAAATTTATGTGCAAAAGCCTCCTCGAAACAGTTAAATGAAGTGATGAGCATAGTGATTAAAATTACTAACACAATTATAGCTTGTTCTGCCTTGAATCACATAAAATTTAAGAAAATTTTAGAAGAATAGAATGTGAATATAGTGATTTATTAATGCATACTGAAGTTCACAGGTTAAGCAGAGGTAAGATTCTATATCACTTTGTGGAATGCATTGGTGCAATTGAAATATTTATGAGTGAAATCACTGAAAGTTTACCTCAGCTCAAAGATAAAAATTGGTTTCTTAAATTAAAATATTTAGCAAATATTATTAATCATTTCAGTGATTTAAATTTGTGCGTACAGGGCAAGGAACAGACAATTCTCAAATTCTATGAAAAACAGAAAATTTTTTACTGTAAGATAGATCTTGGTGAAGACGAGAAGCTATCTTCCTCAGTTGTTGGGAGTTAGTCTCAGAGACGATGAATCATGGACAAGATAAGATGGCAGTGTCCGAGAAGCTGGAGGAGCCAGCGGAGAGACCACACGGCTTTGCCCTGATGGAGCCAGACCTCTGAAGCTGGGGTAGCCACATGGAGACCTCTGCCAGCAATGAGTTGCTTCTGCTGTTGATAGACCCTGAGCCCTGGAAGCGAGGCGCCATGGGGAGACCCCTGCCAGCACCGGGACTCTGCACCCACTGACCTGTGACTTTGTGAGTCGGAAGGAGACTTTATAGACTGATTTCGGGTATATGGGTTAATATCGGACTTATGACTTTGAACTGAACTGGGCTCAATGTCCTGTTCCTCTTGTATATAAACCTTTTTCTTATATCTAAAAAAAAAAAAAAAAAGATCATTCTATTCCAGGGTGACATAGTGAAACAAACATTTAAATATTTTCCTTTAGTAAAAACTCATAAAGAAATTACAAATGCAGAAGCAAACCGAATTTGAAACCTGATTTCAGAACTTTAAAGTCCATGGTCCTATGTCCAGTTTTATAATAAAGCCTGATGAAATGGAGGTCAATGTGTTGGACCTGCAATATTTCAATTTCCTTGGAATTGAAAATCTGGATATGCAGCTAATTGACTTCAATGTGGACAGACAAATTCAAAGCTTTAAGAAGACAACTTGAAGCCACTGATGAAAATCACTTAAGCTACATGTTGGGCATCACTTCCTTCCAAGTTTTCTTCTATAAAGAAAGTTGGTTTCGTTTTACTATCAGCTGTGGGGTCCAGTTACTCATGTTAACAGATATTTTCCCAAATGAAATTCATTCTCAGTTCATCGCGAAACAGGTTAACTAATGAAAACTCAGAACCATGTGTTCTTTTAAAAACAACAAATTATCACTCGAATATCTCAAACCTTACAGGGTTAATGAAACAGCATCAAGGAAGCCATTAAAATGATTCCATGTTCTTCATTAAATAGGGGTTTATTTTATTTATATGGTGTTTACTTTTCTGCTAACATTTTATGACTTCTTTCAAGTTGTAAATATAGATTTGATGATAATAAATTTGTAATTCTCTATTTAAGGTATATTGGATTATCCCATCTGTATAATGCTTTTATTTTCTGATTCTAATTAGATTATTGCATAATCTAAAATAGAACTGATGTGACTCACCAGCAAACATTTTTTGTGAAAAACAATAGAAACTTGAAAAAACTATTTCCGACCATTGCTCTAGACAGAGGACCCAGATGAGGACCTCAGGTGCTACTCATTCTTTTCATGACCTGGGGGTAGTGTCAATGTGTGTTCACTCTGCCAAGTTCCCCTGGTTTCATCACTTAAGATTTTATGTTTTTCTCTATGCATGTTCTAAGTCCATTAAAAAATAGCATGGGTCTTAAAAAAAAATTCATGTCAAGGATGTGAGATGGTGCTTGGCACAGAGGATGAACTGAATAAGCCTGAGGTTAACCGGGGTTCCTGGAAGGGAGCCCTGGTAGTCTCATAATTGTGTGTTAGTGACTAACCAGAAGATAAGCAGTTCAAAACCACTAGCCAGGTCTTCAGGAAAAAGATGAGATTTTCTTCTCCCATAAAGCGTTATGGTCTCAGAAACCCACAGTTCTACTTTGTCCTAAAAAGTCACCATGAGTCAGAATTGACTTTAGTTGAAGTCACTGTGCGGTGCAGTTTATCACCTGGCTACCAAGCAAAAGATTAGAGGCTCATCCACCCAGAGGCTGCTAGAGAGGAAAGGCCAAGAGAGATACCTCTGGAGAAAAGCCAGTCACTAAAACCTCTCTGTACACCCCCAAGACAACTGACCTAACAAAGATTAGTTCCTTAGAACTTGGAACTCCTAAGGCACGTTTTGGCCAAACAACAGGTTGGTTTATAAAGTAAACTATGATCCACGCATAACATGGCCTCTTAAACAACTATATGAGCCCGAATGTTCAACGCTTGCCCAAATGCAAAGACAAAAAGGGAATTGGGGGGGGGGGGGGGGCAGAGGCAGAAAGGGACAACTGGAAAGGAAGTCAGATCAGGGAACACAAAATAACCCTGGAAGCAATGCAAATGCTGACCTGCTGCGCAGCAGCATAACCAATGTCTCAGAACAATTTGTATAAAGAGTTGTATAAAGGTTGTATTAAAATGGGGACCTAATTTCCCCTGTAAACTGCCACTTGAAACAATATGAGGGTGCTTCATAAAGTTGGTAGGACATTCCATGATCTTTCTCCCTTTTTTCATGTTTTGTTGTTTTTCTGCCCTATGTCTATCTATTTCTTTAAAGCAACTTCATAAAATATTATAGACTGTCAACTCCCCTTAAGAAGTATAGTTCTGTTCTGTTCTGTTGGATACTGGGTTATGAGGATGAGTGGGAAGGGACCTGGTGGGAATGGGTTTGTCTGGTTTATTATCTTTGCTTCTATTGCCCTCGTGACTGGTTAATCTCCGCACTTTCTACTTCTGAGGCCCTGGTGGTGTGGTGGGTTACTCGTCGGGCTGCTAAGGCCCTTCCAAGGTCAGCATTTTGAAACTACCAGCTGCCCTGCATGAGGCAGATAGATGGCCTTTCCTTCTGCCACGGAGCTGCGGGCTCAGAAGCCCACAGAGGCAGCTCCGTCCTGTCCTCTATGGAGGGTTGCTGTCGATTGGGAAGGACTCGAGGGCAGGGAGTTTGGTTTAGGAGCCCCCTCCAAGGGGATGGAGAGGCTATTTCTCCACTCCCCACCAAGGGACGGTGGGCAAAACTAGTGATGGTGAAAGTACAGGGATGCTGAGCACAGTTGAGGGCTGCTATTCTCTATTTGTAACGTGCCCTGGTGCTGCAGTGGCTAAAGCATGTGGCTCCTAAAGGCAGCTCAAGGCCAGTAGCCAGTCTCGAGGAGGAAGCTGTGGCATGGTGTCTCTGTAAAGATGACCCTCTGAGTCATCCCGGCTCTGTTGGACAGCAACAGACCTGATTCTTCACTCTTCCTGGGGATGGGGAAAGACGTCCTGGAGAAAACCCATTTTTTGATAGTGCATCAAGGAATTCATTTATCTGAAGGTGTGATGTGGAAAAGGAAGCACACACCCAAAAGCTGGAAGGGGAGGGCAAGAGCTGGAAAATGAAGGATCCCTTCATTTTCAAAAGGAGCCCTAGCAAGCACTCCAAAATCAGTAGCAAGGAAAGTCTAAGAGGCCTGGTGGGGCTTGATCGAGGACTATGTAACCAAGGGGAATTACTGAAACCCAAATGAAGGTTGAACATAATAATGGGATAAAGGAAATAACTAGGAGACAAAGGGCATTTATATGGGTCTAAATACAGGCATATACATATATAAAATATTTACATATGAGGATGGGGAAATAGATCTATGTGCATATATTTATAGGTTTCGTATTAAGGTAGCAGATGAGCATTGAGCCTCCACTCAAGTACTCCCTCAATGGATGAACGCTTTGTTCTATTAAATTGGCATTCCAGGATGCTCACCTTCCTGACACAATCACTGACGACAAAGCAAGTGCATAAGCAAATGTAGTGAAGCAAGCTAATGGTGTCTGGCTTTCAAAGATATAGCATCTGGGGTCTTAAAGGCTAAAAGGTAAACAAATGGCCATCTAACTGAAAAATAACAAAGCCCACGTGGAAAAAGCACACCAGCCTGTGTGATCATGGAGTATTGAGGGGATCAGGCATCAAAGAACAAAAAAATCTTATCATTGTGAAAGAGTGGGAGTCCAGAGTGGGGCCCCAAAACCCATCTCTAGGCAACTGGACAACCCCTTCTGGAAGGGTCTTGGGGAGGAGATGAAACGGGGTGTAGTGTAGCAATGATGAAACGTACAACTTTCCTCTAGTTCTTTAATTATCCCCCCCCATCTGACACACACCCCCATCATGATTCCAATTCTACCTTACAAATCCAGCTAGACCAGAGGATGTATTCTGGTACAGGGAGGAAATGGAAACACAGGGAATCCAGTATAGATGAACCCTTGATGGCCAGTGGTACTGGGAGGGTGGAGGGAAGGTGAGGTAGAAAGAGGGAACTAATCACAAGGATCTTCATATAGTCCCCTCCCTGGAGAACAGACAACAGAAAAGTAAGTGAACGGAGGCGTTGGAAAGTGTAAAACATGCCCAAATAATAATTTATCAATTATCAAGAGTTTGTGAGGGAAGGGGCATGAAGAGAGGGGGCAAAATGAGGAGCTGATACCAAGGGCTCAAGTAAAAAGGTGTTTTGAGAATGATGATGGCAACAAATGTACAAATGTGCTTGACACAGTGGTGGATGAGTGCATTGTGATGAGAGTTGTACCAGCCCCCAATAAGTTGTACGAGCCTCCAATAAGTTGTGATAAGAGTTGTACGAGCCCCCCATAAATTGATGAAAGAAAGGAAAGAAGGAAGGAAGAAAAGGTGCCCTAGTGGTGTAGCGGTTCCTCATTGGGCTCTGATCCACAGAGTCCTCAGTTTGAGACCACTAGCAGCTGCTCCTCAGGAGAAAGACTGAGCTTTGTACTCAGACAGTTGCTGTCTCAGAAACCCACAGGGGGTGGCTATGAAACAGCACTGATACCATGGCAGTGAGTTTATTTTGTTTGTTTTAATTTTGCAAGTAGTCAAAGGCTGAAGAAAAGATCCCAAGGCCTGGATGGTGATGGAGAATGGGGAGGTCAGCTGGGTCTGCCACCCAGGGCTTCCAGGGATCAGCAAGCAGCCCTTGGGTGGTTTGCCTGTGTGTTTGTTGGTAGGGAGAGGGTGTTTCTGTTTTGATTTTGGCACCCTAGTTCAGAACAGAGGACAGAGGAAAATTGGGGTGGGGGCAGATTCCGGGAGCCCAAGTAAGAGGCTTTTAATGAGGGGTTGGTAGTGGCCTAGACCAGATCAGGGTGGGGCAGTGGGTCTGGAGGAAAGGGGAAGATTTGGGGACATTCTGAAGTTGGATTTGACAGGACTTAGCAGGATTCCTAGTGGCTTGGTGGCTACCCATTAGACTGTTGGAAACCACCAACTGCCCCACAAGAGAAAGACGGTGATTTTGATGCTCATAAAGAATTATAGTCTCAGAAGCCCAGAAAGGCAGGACCACCTGTCCTGTAGGGTCACTGTAAGAATCAAGTCAATGACAGTAGTTTGTTTGTTTTAATTTGGTTTGAGGGACTCTCAATGCTGCATTGTTAGCCACAAGGTTAGCAGTTCAACCCCGCAGCCCCTCTGAGGAAGCGCAATGAGGCTGTCTACTCCCGTGAAGACTTACAGCCTCCAAAGCCCTAAGCAGCATGCTTACTCTGCCCCATGGGATTGCTAGCACCACTGGTGATGGAGTGGGTTACTCAGTGGGCTGCTGTCAGCATTCCAAGGTCAGCAATCCAAAGCTACCGGTCACTACCTGGAGAAAGATGAGGTTCCCAACATCTATAAAGCTTTACAGTCTCAGAAGCCCACAGAGGCCGTTCAGCTTTGTCCTATGGCAATGACCTCAGTTGATAGGATTGCTGCGAGTTGGCACTGCCTCCATGGCAGTGAGCTCAGGGGGCAAGGTATTCTTAATGATTCTCGGTGGTGCAAATGATTAGCAGGCCCAGCTGGGTGGACTGGATGGCTCGAGTTTACCCAGAGGCTTCTTGGAAGACATGCCTGGTGATTTTCTCCACAAAAATCAGTTGCTGAAAACTCCACAGAGGATAGTTCTATTGGGAGACATGTGTCAAAATGGACTTGAAGCACCTGGCTTGTGTGTATCATCTGTTTGTTGGACTTGGGGAAGGGGCAGCACAGAGCTACGCACTGGACCACGGAATCAGCAGTTTGAAAGCTCCCTAGCTGCTCCATGGTAGAAACAGGAGGCTTTCCACTCTCATAAAGACTTGCAGGCTTAGCAACCCACAGGGCCCGTTCTCCCTGCCGAGTTCGAATCAACTAGATAGCGGTGGGGCTTGCATTTTGCCTTGGGGTGGGAGTGGGAAGGAAGAGGTAGAAGATGACCCAGTGGCTGATTTGGGTAGCCATGCAGACAGTCAGAGGGAGGAGCCGGATTTGAGGGGTGGGGAGAATCGATCTGAGAAGAGACTGGGCAGCGGAGGCATGCCTGGAGGCCTGCACAGGGGTAGGGAGTCTTTAGAGGAAGCTCCCTGTAGAGGGAGGTTGCTCAGGTCAGACAACAGGTCAGAAGAGATGCTTCAATTAGGAGAGTCCCAAGGCCAGGCTAGGAGGTTTCCTGGGGTTCAGTAGGAAGGCTGAAAGGAGCAGTGACCCCGAGAGGATCTTTCCCCTCAACCTAGATCTTCCCAGGTAGAGGTTCTGGCAGCCAACCCAGGGCAGGCACATAGTGTGAGCAAGAAGCCCACGGCGCTGGGAGGCGCTGAGATGTGGGAGCCGGGTGTCGTGGAGGTGTCACTGAACCTCAGCTGACCGACGCAAAGGCTGGGAGTTCTGAGCGCTTGCAGCAAGCACCTGCTGGGGCTTTGATGTCAATGAACTTAAGGCATCTCCACACAGCTCCACACAGCTCTATTAAGTGAAAGGAGCCAGACAAAACCGAGTGTGCCTTGCGCAATTTCATGGATATAAAAGCCTGGGAATCTTGACAGATGAACAGTTACTGAAAGCAGATCACCAACTGGGGCCCGGATAGGGGAAGAGGGAAGCAAAAGGGATACATTGTTAAAAGGACTCAGATATTTTTTAGCAGTAGATAGACCTAACATCTTAATTGTGAAGATGGTGTTGCACATACCAAAACTTGAACACCGAGGTATATGCCATTTACTCCATTATCAATTATACCTCACTAAAGCTGTTGCTAAAAAAGTTTTTTTTAAATCCTGTCCAAACAGAATCCTAGTAAGATGACTATTCTTGTTTTAACACGCAAGAGAGGCTCCTTAGAAATAAATACTTGCTGACGCTCACACAGCTATTAAAGAGTCAAACCCCAGTCAAACCTGCTGCCATTGAGTGGATGCTGACTGGGAGAGACCCTATCTGGCCATTCCAAAGTTGTAAACCTTTACACAACGAGACAGCCTCATCTTTCTCCCTGGGGGAAATTGGTGGGTTGGAACCGCCAACCTTTCCCTTAATAGCATTTCCTTAAAACATTTCCCAATGTTTGTTTGCATAAGTTGCCACACTTATTTGGCCTACTGCCTGCCCCCTTTCCAGAAAAACATCAACAACAAACTCAACGTCCCCTGTGGCAATCAAAAACTCTTGTTTTATAGTCCCTAATCCAGGATAAAGTGTAGGTGTCTGTTTTGCAGCCCTCGGTAGCAGTTCTGCCTTATCTTAGAGTCGCTGTGAGTCACACTTGACCTTCGGGTTTTGGATTTTTTCCAGTGCTCTTGCCAGCTTTGGAAAACACTGGAAAGAGTAATTCCGAATTCAGCCAGGTATTTCTGAGTCCACGGTCTTTGGAGGGTCCAAGCAGTCCATAAATCCGTTAATCCGCTCAGCTACTAACTAGAAAGTTGGAGGCTCGAGAGTATCCAGAAGCACGCTGGGGGAAAAAGTTCTGGTGATTTATTTCCCCAAATGCAGTCATTGACAACCCAATGGTTTTCACAGTTCTTGGAAGCACAGGTGGTGCCCAGGAGTCAGAGCCAACTTGATGACCACTGGTGAGTGGACACCTGTATTCAAAGCCTGTGCTTTTGACCCTTGAGTGGAAGCTGAGTGGCAGGCCCAGGAGAGAGGCTGCTAGGCATGTTGCCCAGGATACATATGAAGCCCCAGGTTTGCCCACTTTCAAGGGGTATGCAGCCCTCCAGCGATCCAGGCCCACGCTGTTGAGTCCATCTGAACCCAAGCAGCCCTGTAGGACTGTGCAGAATGGCCCCATTTCTCTGGATATGGATTGCTGCCAGAGTTCTCTCTCTGGTGCGGCTGATTCGAACTCCCAACCTTTCCGTTCACAGTCAAGAGCCTATACATTGCATCACTAGGATAGCCTTCCCCAGAGACAGCCCACCCTTAAAGGTGCGGTCTCAAAAGAGTCATCTGGGGTTCTGAGAGGGCAGACAGATGCCAAGTTCCATGGTTCTCAGGGTATTGTTATCCCTTGCCTCCAGGTGGAGGGTATGGGGACAGCAGCCATACTATGCTGGAGCTGCCTGACTGACTTTATAAAATTAACAAAACTTGGGCTGAGCCCCAGTGACGTAGTGGTTGTGCGCGGGACTGCGGCCCACTGGGACGACGGAAGTTCAATTCCAGCAGTGGGGCTGGGCCTCCTACTCCCACCACCGGAGAGCAGTGATGCCCCCCCCCAAAAAAAATTAACAAAACTTATCAGGCCGGTTATTAAATGTAGCCATTATTAAAAGTTAAAATGCATGTACTTAAAATCAAGGCACATTAAAAGCAAAGGTAATGCTCAGAACCCCTCACTTCTTAATTATATGACTGCTATTTATGCTCGTGTGGTTTTTTTTATCCCAATTGTACCAGAATGGTGAAAACCGATACATCGAGATGTGCATCTCCTCCCTAATTTCACAGGGGTGGCCTGAAATAGGACACCATGGGATTATGTAAACAATAAGTCCCTAAACCAAACCCACTGCCGTTATTGGAGTCCAACTCACAGCACCCTGCCTGTAGGGCAGACTTGTTCCTCAAGGCTTCTGAGATGATAAGTCTTTATGGGGACAGACAGCTCATCTTTGTCCCCAGGAGTAGATGGGAGGGTTGAACCGACAACCTGTGCCTAGCAGCCCCACACCCAATACACAGCGCATCAAGCTCATGCCATGCCATCAAGCTAATTCTGACTCACAGTGACGTGATAGGACAGAGCAGAACTGCCCCTGTGGAGTGCTGAGACTGTAGCTCTACCAGAGTAGAGATTATGGGAGCGGAAAGTCCCATCTTCCTGCTCAGAGCAGCGGGTGGCTTTGCGCGGCTCACCTTGGGAAGCACAGCCTTGGGAAAGCATAGCCACGACCACACCAGAGACCCCCTTTTCTCAGGAGTCCTTTATTTGTTTACGCTGTGATAATCAGCAAATGCTATCTCTTTTACCCTCCCCAGTTAAACCTTTCTACTAACCCCTGGACTCTGGCCTCCCCACAAACAACACCCAGTGCAGCCTTCTGGCAGCTACTCAAAATGCTGTCTGTTTGACCCTATGGGTGAGAGAAAGATGGGGCGACCGCAAAGATTACAGTCCAAGAAAACCCTGTGGGGGCAGTCCTGCTACCTGCCAAGGTGGGTGTGTTCCCTATCTTTAACCTGGGCGACTCTCTGAACTTTGGAGCCACAGATGAAGAGTCTGAGGCATAGAGATAGACTGCTTCTTATTCAAGGTCACTCAGCCAATAAATATTTCCGCTCAAAAGGGTCCCGCCAGTATGCAAAGTTGGCCCTTAACTGTTTGGTGTGGGGTCTGACGTAACCTTTCCTGAGACTTCTGGCCAGGGCTAACCCCAGGCTTGACTCGAAGCCCCCCAGGCAGGGTCCTGCGCCTCCTGTGGACAGCCCTCTAGCCACATTTTGTGCCGCTGCAAGTGCTGAGGGGCCAGGCCCCACTCCTGGGACGGGCTAAATGTCAGTGGCCCTTTCTTGGTCTGAGCCTGGAGCAGTATGAGCCCCCCACATGAGGTCCCTGAGGACTCTGAAGTGGAGACATTCGAGGAACATGACAAGGGAGGGGCCCGTTGGGAAGTAGCCTCTGCTAAGCCAAGATGACGGTCATTTCTGTGCCCTCTCTAAAGTGACCAGATTTTAAGCGGGACACCATTGACCCACCATTGGGGGTGGGAGGGGGGTTTCTTGATGAAAAATTTGGTCTATATGAAGCAACAAAAATGTTCATAGAATGCAAAAATAGTATTGTAATATATTTATTTTAATTTTGAAACACCGTGGAATATTGTTAAATTGTTAAAAAGCAGGATGTTTGGCCACTTTAACATAATCTCTCCTTCTGAGGGAAGCCATTCCCTGGGAGTGGTGGTAAAAGGCTAGGGGTCCCCACCTCCACAGAACTGGGGCGGCTGGTAGTGGGCGATGAACACTAAGGACAGCATGAGGCTGGGCTGGGTGGAGCATTGGAGGGATGTGAAATGAGGGCGGGGTAGGAGAAGGGGAGAAGCACAAGGAACCTTGTTCTGTGGGTGGGAGCTGAGCAGGACGTCTTAGGCCGGGGTAGAGACAGAGATGGTGGTCAGGGAGCCCACTGGAGCGGGTCAGCGCGACAGGACCGCACCACCAGGCCGGATGGGAAGGGACTCCTGGAGAGACGGAGGGGAGCAGGCCAGCCAGAGTCCTGGGAGCCAGGTCAGGAGACGTTTAGCAGAATGAGGGTGCTCCACGAGGTCACGGGGGCCACGCTGGTGTCAGCGCAGTGTCAGTGGAGTGTCCAGGGGCAGGCCGAGGGTCTGCTGCAGCCTGAAGGCTTAGGCGGACAGCCCTTTCATACAGTTCCTCATGTGGTGGGGGACCTCCCCCTCGAACCATAAAACGATTTTCGTTACTACTTCCTAAC
This sequence comes from Nesogale talazaci, assembly GCA_004026705.1. NCBI lineage: Eukaryota > Metazoa > Chordata > Mammalia > Afrosoricida > Tenrecidae > Nesogale > Nesogale talazaci. The sequence continues at coordinate 30,462 of PVJH01002231.1, read as the reverse complement.
TGTAATTTTGCTACTGTTATGAATTGTCATGTAAGTATCTGATATGCAGGATGTATTTTCATTGTTACAAATTAAACATCATTAAAGCACAGAGATTAATCACAAAAGCAATTATGTAATTATATATTGTGAAATACTTATTCCTAATGACAATACATGAAATTTTGTCTCGAAGCATGGTGTAGCATGGGTAACAGTCTTCACCCCGTACACACATGAGGGCGTATCTGCATGTGAGTGGACCGCCTGCAGACGATAGAGGAGCTGGGTCTCAGTTCCTAAGACCATTGGAGAACTGTGTTTTCTGATGGTCTTAGGCAACCCCTGTGAAAGGGTCGTTTGATCTCCAAAGGGGTGGTGACCCACAGATTGAGAACTGCTGCCTTAGATCCTACCAGGGTTAGAGGAGGAGACCCAGGAGGAAAGACAGATTGAAGCAGGTCTCTGAGGAGCCCAAAGGGTGGGGCTCCAAGGGCAGGGCGCTGGGAAGGGCTCCTAGTGCTGGAAGCAGGGGAGGTGTGAAGACAGAGGGTCAGGGAGGGTAGAGGCCAAGGAGGGCCCCAGGGTCTCACAGGATGCCCCCTCCCTCAGAATAAAAAAGATATTTTTATGCCTTTTTTGTTTGTTTGGTTGGGGGGGGGGGGCGCATCACTGTCTCTGGTGGTCGTGGGAGCTACTCAGTGCTGCTCCTGAGAGCTTCCGCTGGATTTGAACCGCCAAGCCCACGGGCCACTGTCCCGCACTTACGCCACCAGGACTCAGCCCGATATTTCTATGTCTTAGCACCCATTGTTGTTAGGAGTCATTTTGTTGGCGGACTGAAAGCACCAGAAGGAAGCCCTGCCGCCCGGGCCTGTTCCCTCCTCACCACGAGGGCTCTGTGTGAGCCAGTGTTGCAGTGGCTGGGTCAAGCCATCTCCTTGGGGGCCTTTCTCCTTTCCTACTGATTCTTGACACCTGGGATCTGTGAAAGTGGCCTACTTTGGAAAAAGAGTCTTTACTGATGTGATTAAGTTAAAGATCTTAAAGTGGTGATGGTGGGTTATCCAGCTAAACCTTAAATCCGACAGCTAGTGTCTTTATAAGCGGAGAGGGCCAGGTGAAAACAGAGGCAGAAACTGAGCGAGCCAGAGAAGGCCTGACTGAAAACCGAGCTCACTGTGCCAAGTCAGTGCCAAGTCTGAGTGACCCTACAGGACAGGATAGAAGTGTCCCTCTGAGTGCCTGACACGCACTTGTTCCTGGAAACAGAAAACCCCACCCTCCTCTTGAAGAGCTGCTGGTGCCTCCCGACTGCTGATCTTGTTGATCACACCCCAAGACTTGTAACCACTGAGCCACCCCAGAGCTCCTCCAGGAATGCCTGAATTCACTCCAAAGAGGCAAAAACAAGAGAAGGCGCTCTCCCTAGAGCCCTCAGAGAAAGATGGCCCTGCCAACACAGCCTCCAGCGGTGAGAGAGAGGTCACTTTGCTTCTGGTGTGTGAGCCACCAAGGCTGTGGTGAATTTTTGTGACAGCCATAGGAAATGACTATAGTGGGGGTGGAAATGGTCTGTAATCTAGGAGGGGTCTTTCTACTGGACAGTACTGGGCACCCGGGGCAGGTTGTGAGAAGGCAGAGGCTGCATCTCAGACAGGCCAGAGGTGGGGGAGCCAAGCAATAGGAGCTGGGAGAGTGAGCACAACCTTTGGGTGTGTAGAAAGCAGGTCAGAAGAGGGGGGTAACGCAGGGGCCTACAGGCCTCAAAGCAGTTGGGGGCATGTCAGAGGTGGGCAGGCCCTGGGAGTGCCGCAGAGGGCTGGTGGAGGAGGCACATGGAGAAGCGTGGCTGTGCAGGGGGTGGGGTGGGGGCGTGGCAGTGCACTGCCAGTTCTTCCTGACACAGATGCCCTGGGGTGCTCAGCGCACTCAAAGCATGAGTTGCATACAGTCTGAAATGTCCTCAGCAGTCTGAAATGTTCTCCACCCTGCTGTTGGGGCCTCCAGGGCAAGGCTCATACTCTCTACAGGCTTCTGCTTCCCAAACTAAAAACGGAGTGGGAGGACTTCGTGTTGTCCTCCCATAACCTGGGGCCAGCCCCAGCAGTGTTGGGTGAGATGACTCAGTACCAGGTGCTACTCTTCTGGCAACCTTGACCTTCCTCTGTTGGTCTTTAGAGTGGCTCAAGTGGGTAATACATTCCGAGGGAGATCTTCATCTCTTGACTGCCTCTGAAAGCATGCGACTCTGTCAAGATGGTGACACCAGAGCATTAAACCAAGTATGGGGTCTTCACTTAGAAGAACTAAGAAGCCAAACTACTGCGTGTGCAGACCTGGCTCTCGGGGACCCTACAGAACCCAGGGGAACTGCTTGTTAGGGTTTCCAAGACTGAAACTCGTTATGGGAGCAGACAGCCTCATCTTTCTCCCAAGGAGGAGCTGGCATGTTTGACTGTTGACCTTATGGTTAGCAGCCCAACATCCAACCCACAGTGCTGCGAGGGCCCCTTCCAGGGCCCACAGGACAGCACATATCATCTGCGCATGACTCACCTGCTGTTCCTCACCACTCAACCTCTCCCCAAGAAGCAGAACTTCTGAATTACTAACCTCCCACAACCCACAGCTTCTTAAACACCCCAGTGGCTGAGAGCAAGGGAGGCCAGGGTGATTCCTCCTCCCATCGATGACTTTGCTGCCCTCCCCCTATGCTAGCCTCGAGAGTCAATGCACTTATCCTTGTGTAGGGCAACACATGCCACATGTACTTAAATCCAAATCAGTGAGTGGTGACTATTACTGTTGTTATTGTTGTCTTGGGGAGAGGATCCTGGCCCTTCCTGGGTGACCTCGGGCAAGTCACCTAGCCTTTCTGGACCTGTTTTTCTTTTTGCTTAAGGTCACGCTCTGGGCCCAGTCCTTTCAAGCTCTGGTACCCTCCTGGACCCGTAAAACTCCCTTACTCCATGGGCGGCAGGTGACAAAGCAGATTAGCCGACACAGACTTTTCCTCCTCAATGGATATTGCAGGCCCAATTGCAGGCCCAATTGCAATCAATGTCCCTTCGGTGGGTGTCTTGTGGGTTTCATTGCAATGACACAGTGATGGAATACAGACCCGAAGCCTCCTACTGAAACCCCTTGGCCAGCCCTCTTCTGGAGATTCAGCCGAGATCCTCTCCATGCTACACTGCCCAACTCCACTGAGGTCAAATTCCAAGGGTGGAGCAGATTACCCAGTAATCAACAAAAGCACCGGTTTACTTGTGTTTACCCATAGTGCATGGGTGTAACCCATGGTGAAACCCATGTGACAATTGGTTTCACTACAGATTAGTAAATAAGCACGCTGAGCCGGTGTCTGCCTTGTCTGCAGAGAACTCTCCTTTCTTCGGCAGAGCTTGTCAATCAGAAATGAGGTTTTGATATCATGGGAAGGTATTATAGGGTTGGGAGAAAGACAGGTGCCAGCCAGACCTAGAAACAGAATCACTACCAATTGGGAAATAGACACAAGTCAACTGTGCTTACCTTGCTTATTGAGTAATCTGACATTGCCCAGGGAGACTTCTTTTCTTGAGGACTGGGTCCTGCTAAATGCGTTTCAAGGATTTTCTCACTTAGTTCTTACAGCAGCTCTCCGAGGGGTTGTCCTGATTTTACAGATGAGGGCGTTGAAGACTCATCAGACCCTGATCCTCACCTCACTGCCATCTATCTACTCAATTCCCACTCACAACAACCCTGTAGGACAGAGTAGCACTGCTCTGAGACCAACGTGGGGAACTTCGGGGTGCACTGGTTATGGGTGGGGCTGCTAATATGAAGGTCCACCACTTGAAATCGCCAGTCCCTCCTTGAGAGAAAAAGAAGAGTTACAGTCTACATCTCCCTGACTTCAAAGTTTGCCACTGTCCCTGAATTGTGGCTTGAATTGCATTTCCCCAAAATGTGTGTCAACTTAGCTGGGCCAGATTCTCAGAGGCTTGACAGTTAAGTAGTGACCTGATTTGGCATCTTCATATGATCAGCCAATAAACTGTAAAGGGATTAGAGACAAACCAAACTCGTTGCCATCACGTCCATGCTGACTCACAGTGACCCCCGGAGGGTCTCTAACCTGTGCAGGGGACAGGAAGGCCCAGTCTGTCTCCTTCAGAGCTGTTGGTGGTTTCAAACTGCCAACCAAGCCAATCTCCACCCAACATATAAACACTTCACCATGAGGTCATTACCGTGGATGCAATCAATAACTTTACTTAGGCCACAGCCCTGATCAGATGTAAGAGAAGTTTCCCTGATGCATGACCTGTCTCATCTTCTATCTGAAGAGAAAGAGAGAAGTAAACATAGTCCCACCAAGACCAAAGGTCTTTGCACTTGAGAGTTCCTGCCCTGAAAATCTCCTAGATGGATTGATTGATGGCCAGACACACAGAGTTCTCCATGGAATGCTAGACCCAGAGAACTTGAAAGGAGCCAAGAACCTTCCCCCAGAGCCCAGAGAGAGAGAGAGAAAGCCTTCTCTTCTCGAGTTGCCACTCCAAGTTCAAACTTCTAGCCTCCTAAACTGGACTAGAATACATTACTGTTAGAAGGCCACTTGTGACACAAGGGCAAGTCAAAGTGTTGTTACTCATGGTACCCTTGACTGACCAAATCCATCAAAATGTGAAGTTGTTGCTTCTTGGGATCCCTTCCATCAAGGTCTGCACATTTCTGAGGGCAGTGTTTCCATCTCTCTGAGAACCCTTCCCCTAATGCATGCAGGTGCCTTGACCTGACGGGGAAAAACTCCTTGGCACAATTTCCTGGGGTTTTTTTTCCTCTCACTTTTGCAGTTTTAAATTCTCTTAAAATTTCCTGATAAGCTCTCAAGATTCTGAACTGAATTTGACCCAGCAGACCCCCTTGAAAGCCACTGTTTTGATTGTTGTTTTTTTTTTCCAAGGCACCCTAAAGAGACTAAGCAAGAAGGCCTGGTGGTAGAGTAGTTACACCCGTGCTGCAAGCTACATGGACAGCAGTTTGTGGGAGAAAGACTGGGCTACTGGGCTTCTGCTCCCATAGAAAGACACAGTCTCCAAAACCCACAGGGAGTCTCGCTGAGTGACTGGCCAGCAGTGAGAGTTAAAGAGCCAAAGACAAGTACATTAGTGGCAGAACTTGTCTGCCATCATCCACTGATCACAGGGACATGCTTGAAAGTATTTCATCTGGAATAAACACTATATTAATGAACCAAAACCCACATAGCAAACTCTTCTACTCTCCTTCGTCTTTCTGTGATAGCAGCATTTGGTAACGAGGATCCCCTTCTCCTGAACCGCCCCCCTCAGGATGTCAGAGACTCCGGTGGAGCCACACAGAGATGCCAGACAGGCTGTGGGGAGGAGGAGCTGGGAAAGCATTCAGAAGGAAGTCCCTGTGGGTGCCAAGGCCCAGGTCCGCCTGTCCGAGTCTGGCAACAGCCCCTGCCATTCCCCCGCTGTAACTTGCATCCCCATAACTGCTTTCCATGAAATGCTTTCCACCCAGCCCCTGACCTTTTGCAGTTGCCCAAGACCACAGGGGGAACAACTCAACCATCATGTACGCCCTGCCACTCCCTGTTTTGCAAAGAATAGCCTGATCTTTTCTGGGCCGACATGGGGTATAAAAATTCCCCTCTGCCTTGACTGGGCGCGGCTTCATCAGTTTGCTTCCCACAAGCTGGTGAACCCATCCACTTGCTCCCAATAAAGCCTGCTTCAATATGTAATTCGGACTCTTCCTTTGTTTCACGCACAGAATCCCTAACATTCTTGGTGCCGAAACCCGGGAGAGGAGTGTGGCTCCCCCTCCCCTTTTGGGGTCCTGAGCCCCCCTGTCTCCTCCCAATCTCCAGCTCAAGCCCCGCAGCATCACAGGTCACAGCCCTATTAGGGCTCTGAAGTGCCGTAACCTGACTCCTTTGGTAAGTGCTTCTTAACTTCCTCTGGTTTCAGTTTGTTGAGTTCCATCTGAGGTCTCCAGTCCAAGACACGGCCATGCCGGGATTGCCTCCCCATTACCGACTTCTGGAGTCTTGGGAGGAAAGACCAGGTTGAGACGTGTGCCTGGTCTTTCTCTCCCCCATCTCTCTGCCATTTTCAGAAGGCTCTAACCGAGGACACTCGGTTAGTTCCTATCCATTACCAAAACTCTACAAACTGAAACTACCTTTTCGCATTTGCCATGAAAGCTTCTGAGTCTAAGATTGACCCCTGCACTCCCCTGGGCTGCCTACTAAAAAACTTTACAAAATTGGGATATTTTCAGAACTGGAAAAGAAAAAGCTTGTATTTCTTTCCCAAGCTGCCTGGCCTCAGTACCAACAAGACAACCAGTCATATTGGCCCCTGACTGGTACTTTTGATTTTGCCATTCTCCATGATCTAGACAATTTCTGCCGGTGCCCTGGAAAAAAAAGTCTGAAGTCCCCTATGTGCAGGCTTTTTGGGATTTGTGTTCCCGTCCTTACCATTCTCCACCTCCTCCGCTCCTGCCTTCCAGCCCGATCCCCAAGCCCTCAGTCCTTCTCCCCTCCCTTCCCCTATCTCCTCTCACATGCGCTCCCGCCAGTCAACAGCTGAGCTGCCGCCAGCTACCCTTTTTTTCTTTCGAGAGGTAGCAGGCACCGAGGGTCTCGTCTGAGTCCGTGTACCTTCTCTCTCCAAGATCTTTCCCATATCGAAGCGCGACTTGGGTCCTTTTCCGCCAACCTCTCCCATCACATTAAAGAATTCCAGTATTTAACCCAGACCTACGACTTAACTTGGCATGACATCCAAGTCATCCTAGCCTACACCCTAACCTCTGACAAGTGTACCTGACTTACTGACGCTAGCAGACAACAGGCCGACCGAGACCATGTCATAGACAATACCGTTCCCCTGGGGGAACATGCCATTCCCAGAGAAGACCCTAATTGGAATTACCAACTGGGCCAAGGAACTAACGTTCCACACAGAAACCTCATGCTTAGGTACCTCCTCCGAGGAATGGAAGCTGTCTCTAATAAGGTTGTTAACTATGATAAGCTCAGGGAAGTTACTCAGCAGGTGGACAAAAATCCAGCCCTCTTCCTTAACAGACTTCAGGAAACCCTAGTCCACTACACCCGCCTGGACCCCGGGTCCAGAAATGGCGCCACAGTTTTGGTGTCCCATTTCATATCCCAATCAGCACCCAACATCAGAAAAAAGTTTAAAAAGACTGAGGACGCCCCCATCCAAGACCTGGTAAAGATGTCATTTAAAGTCTTTAAATGTCTGAGAGGAGACAGCCAAAGCGGCCCATCAGGCCAGGCTTAAACAGAAAGTCTCCAAACTCAAGCCTTGGTAGCCGCCCTAAGGGAGGGCAGCGAACGCCACCAGGTGCCTGCTTCAAATGCGGAAAAGATGGCCACTGGGCCAACTCCTGCCCAAACCCCAGACCTCCACCCGGCCTTGCCCCTAGTGCAAGCAGCCCAGTCGCTGGAAGTCGGACTGCCCGGCTTTGGCCCTGCCCTCAGCATCTCCATGCGGAGGAGCTGAGCCCTAGGATCTTCCGGGACTTGAGCTTCTGGGGTTAGCAGACGACTGAAGCGGCTCTGGCTCCTCGACTCCGGTAACCCTCACCAAGCCCAGGGCTGTGCTCCAGGTAGCGGGTATCACAGGGCTACCTTCTCTGTCCTGCCCTCTCACTCGGGCCCTACTTCTCCTTCCCAGGTCTCGGTCATGGGAATAGACGGGTCTCCCTCCACCCCTCAACAAACCCAAATCCCTCCACAATCCCTAACAGCCTCAGACAGATTTTTTCTAGTGCAATCACACTCTTTCTAAATCCTTGAATATCACCACTACCTTCACTCTCTTGTGTCTCCCTGTTACTTTGGTTCCACAGCTTACAGTATACACTCTGGCAGAATTCCAGTACAAGTACACCCAGGCTCTCCTTCCCCGAGCAAAAAGAGCTATTTTTCTTCCTCTAGTCGCCATTCTTTCACTCGCCACCTCAGCAGTAGCTCTGGGCCTTGGCGGCGGAGCCCTAGACCATTCAATTTTAACCACTGACAAGCTCGCCGCCCAGTTCCAAATAGCCATTGATGCCTCAGCAGAATCTCTTGCCTCCTTGCAAAGACAAATAACCTCTGTAGCCCAAGTTTCCTTACAGAACCGTCGAGCCCTCGACCTCATCACGGCAGAAAAAGGGGCACCTGTCTCTTCCTCCAAGAAGAATGCTGTTACTACATCAACGAATCTGGAATAGTGGAAACCCGCGTCCAGGCCCTCCACAAGCTAAGCAGCGAACTCCACCGGGAAAAATTTTCGACCGAAGCCTCCTCCTGGTGGACATTCTCAATGTATTCCCTCCTGGCACCCCTGTTAGGCCCAGTAACTTTAATTGTCATATTTCTAATGCTCGCTCCCTGTTTTCGCCAATTCCTACAGACACGTTTCTGAGAAATCACCCATGTGACACTCATCAAATGATGCTACTACAATACCAGCCCCTTCGCCGCATGCCGGACCAGGACTCCCAGCACTCTGCCTAATCTCCCTCCCCACGTGGTCCCTGTCCAGCAGGAAGTAGCTAAGACATGACCTGGAAGCCCTTTCTCCCTATTAAGCAGAGTCCAGAATGTCCGAGTCCGGCAATGGCCCCTGCCCTTCCCCCGCTGTAACTTGCATTCCTGTAACTGTTTTCCGCGAAATGCTTTCCGTCCAGGCCCTGACCTTTGCAGATGCCCATGGCCACAGGGGGAACGACTCGGCCTACCCCTCCCCAAGGCCCCAGGGGGAACGACTCAACCATCACGTACACCCCGCCCCTCTCTGTTTTGCAAAGAATAGTCTGACTTTTCTGGGCCGACAGGGGATATAAAAATTCTCCTCTGCCTTGACTGGGTGCGGCTTCATCAGCTTGCTTCCCCACAAGCTTTTGAACCCGTCCGCTTGCTTCCAAAAAGCCTGCTTCAATCTCTAATTCGGACTCTTCCTTTGTTTTGCGCACAAAATTTCTAACACCGCCTTCCTTCCCTGACTGACCTTCTCTCCTTCTGCCTGTGCTGCCTGCCTGCCTACCTCAGGAACCCTGTGTCCCTCCCATTCTGGGACACTGCTGGGCGCAGCACCAAGTCAAAAGGGGGCCCTTTCCCCCTGCAGCTTCTCTGAGAAAAACCTCTCTAAAAAGCTGCTATGTTCTGTCATTTTTTTCTTTCTCCCAAAATGTGTCTTCAATTTAAATTTTTAAAAATTTTTTAAAATCAATTTTATTATAAAATCCAAACAGAAATCTTGAAAACAACAACAATGAGAAGAGGGGGGAAAAAATCTTAACTCCAGGAAGGCCAGATTCTGGCACCACCCTCTTCAGCACTGGTGTCCCCTGCTTGCCCTTCCCCTCCCCTGGCTCCTGACAGGTCCGCTTGAGCTTTATCCTAGACATTCCTACATTGGACCGCTCCTCAAAGATGCCTGCCCAGCTGCTGATATTCCATTGCCTCTGGAGAAAACCCTGCCTACCTCCCAGCTGCTCTTCCTACCGCCTAAAGGACCCCCTTTCAATATGCTCCCCCAAACTGTGCCTCCAGCTCTCTCTGAAAGACCAGTCTGACTCCATCAGGCTCCTTTTCTCAGAAGTTGTTGGTCTGCAGCCTCTAGAGATCCACTCTGCACTCTTAGGCTCAGCAGGCATTTTGCATTCCCTCATTCTCATAACCCTTTGCCTTAACAGACGCTCGTCCCTCTGCTTCTGGCCGCCGCCCTGTTCATCTGGCTCGTACAATTTATCCTTTAAATCAAAACCATACCAGAATGAATTCATTCTTTTTCTCTGCTGTGTAGGGTTACCAAGACATTGAAATGTTCCTGAGAGGTATTTATTTACAGGGACAGTATAACTGTCTGCTGCTGTAAAGATTTAGTTGTCAAGCCCAAAGGAGCAGTTCCAGTCTGACCCAGGGCCTCCACCAGTCAGAACCCATTAACCTCCTGCTAGAAGCACCCTAAAACACTGTTGTGGGTTCAGGAGAAATTCCCCAAAGCAAGGGTATAAGTTCAGAGAGAATTTTAATTTTTGTTTAAATTTTGACTTTCTCAAAAGCAACTTACAAGTGCCCAACCCAAGAATGATGAAAATGCTAGTTCTTCACGTCCTGACCAAAGCTAGACATTCTCAGTCAAAATGTACATCTTATTGTTTTGAAGTTGTATTTCCTGGTTACTGCTAAGGTCAAACCTTTTTTTCCTCTTTCACATGCCAACCGGACTTTTAATCTCTTTTGTGAATTTTGAAATGCAAATCCTTTGCCAAGTTTACAATGATGCTGTTTTAATTTGTTTTAAGTCACTTTATACTAAACTGGAAACGCTGTCGCTGTAATGAAGTGGATTCAGGCCGATGAGAGACGGGCCCTCTGTGTGTTTCAGAAGCTGTTGATGTCGAACGTTCTGAGCAGGAGCAGACAGATTCATCTTCCTGCCTGCAGAGGCTGGTGAATGTGAGCCACCCACTGAAGGGCCAGCTTCCCAAGCGCTGCCAGGTGGACTCCTTGGGAGCCATCTTATAGGACATATTAAAATTCTGTGTATATTGCTAAATATGTTGCAAATATTTTTATCCAGTGTCCTGTTTTTTGCCACATGGTAGTTTATATACCTTTTTTTTCTTTTTACTTTTGTTATGGAAAATTTTCAAACACATTAAGAAGTCACTAGAATGGTAATAATGAATCACCATCTCTTAGTTTCAACAAGTACCATTCCTTTCACTGGAGGAAAGTCGAGGAGTTCTTCTACTAGGGTTCCTTTTGACGTTGCCTTTGGGTGTCATATAATGCAAGTACTTTTAATGCCACGTAGTGAGATTTATCCATCTTTCTTTTTGTAATTTCTGGGTCTTATAAATTACTTAAAAAGCCTTTCTTACTTCATGATTAGTAAAATTCTGTTTTCTAGTCCTTCACAACTCCAAACTGGCCTGCAGAAAGCCAGGCTCAACTTCTTCCATTGGCAGGATGTTTTCCCATCTGTGTCTGCAGAGCCTGCAGCAGAATAGTCTGTTGGCCTTTCCTTGACTAGAGATGGAGCCAGATATGCTGGGCGAGGAGTCCAGCCAAGGAAGTCTGGCAGGCTGGAATCTGGAAGGAGAAAGGGTCTCCACATCAGGGCAGGGAGAGGGAGTCACTAGGCACATCACCTTCCAGGACAACCACGAGTCAGTGAGTCAGCAAGAGAGGCCTCTCGCAAAAGTCAAAACAGCCTCTCAGCTAGCTGACCGTTTACCAAGCATGATGGACTTATTCTCCAGGAATTGCTGCCTCCGCTAACACGTCCAAAATCCATGAGATGTCTTGTTCCCAAGATGAGTTTTAACTGCACTTCTTCCACGATAGAGATGTTTGTTCTTCTGGCAGCCCAAACCAAATGCATCAATTCTTCTCTGGTCTTGACCCATTGTTCACCTCTCCCATGCATACGAAGTGTGGTTTGCGTTGGGCACATCTTAGTTCTCAAAGTGACACCTTTGCTTTTTAGCATGTTAAAGAGGACTTTTGCATCAGATTTGCCCAATGAAATACATTGTTTAATTTCTTGATTGCAGACTGTGGATTCAAATAAAAGGAAATTCCTGGCAACTTCAATATTTTCTCCACTGATCGTGATAGACTTAAAAAAATACAATGCAAACTCCCTGCCATAGAGTTGAAACTGATAAAGTTCGAATAGAGGGTTGGAGTAGAACTCCCCCTTTGAGTTTCTAAATCTGTAAATCTTTATGGAAGCACAGTCTCACCTTTCTTCTTCAGAGTGGTTGGTAGTTTTTAACTGCTGACCTTATGATTAGCAGCCCAACTCATAACTTACTACACCAATAGGGAACTTAAAATTCGGAAGATAATCCAGCAGACATTCAGATAGGTGTGTGTGTGTGTCAGTGTGGACTCAATGGCCTCATGGGAGTCCTTAACCTTGGGAGAGGATGGCTCCATCAGCTGTTGCTTGCTGACTATGAAGGTAAGCCATCCAGGGTGGACAGCCTTGACTAGCTGCCCATGGGCTGTTTCATGAGGCCCCACATACATCAATCAGAGTAGAAGTGGGCTTGCAGGAGTGGGGCCTTTCAGAAGCAAGTCACCAGGCCTTTCTCCGTAGGCACTTTCAGCACTGAACTGAGTAGCAGAGGGAATAGATTGTCCCAGGGTGCTTCCAGAGGGAAACCAGCGGATGTCCAGGGAAGGGCCTCAGAATGAACAGAAAATTACCTTCCTTGTTTTCAGTCACCCACCACTTCCGTTAGTTTGTTACAGCAGCGACAGGAAACTTATATAAATATCATCTGATACCTCCCAAGACGCAGCACTCAGAGTCCCATTCGCCAGTCCTCGGGACACAGAACCTGGGAGAGAGTGCAGACCCCTGGCTCCGGCTCTGCTTGAGCGCTGGTCCAGCAGCCAGCCAGCGCGCAGGTCACAGATGGCAATCGATCCTGGTGCAAATCCAGCCTCTGCAACACCCACCGTGGGGCTCTGGGGCTGCAGTGTCTTCTCCCGAATACATGCGAGTCCCCGCAGGCCTGCAAGGACCAGGCTCGGTGCCCCACCCCTGTGACAGATGAGGTCCAGATGTGGAGGGGTGGGGTCAGGCTACGGCGCCGCTAATGGGGCCGTGGGGAACTTGCTCCGGGACCGGGACAAGAAGGGCTACAAGAGCCATTCTCAGAGGGGCGGCCCGCGAGTAGCCGCCAGCCCTGCCCCAGGAGCTCAAAACCGCCGGTGAGAGCGCGGAATCCGGGCGGAGCTGCGGGCGGGCGGGCGGCGGCCTGCTTGGGGCAAATACAGAGGAGTTGTGGTTGGGTCGGGTTACTTCCCTTTAAAAAGACCGGGAAAGGACAGTCAGGTCGAGGAGAGGCAGTGCCACGGCGGTCCGTGCTCCCAGGGTCCGGGCCCGGTCGCGCACCTCAAGGCCTCTGGCAAGAAGAAGGAGGTGAGGAGGAGGCTGCGGGCCAGGGTGGGGAGGGGGCTGCTGGAGCTGGGGTGGGGGGCGGGCGGGGGGCGGAGATGAGGGGCGGGAATGGGTTGAAATGAGTATATGGGTATAGGAAGGGGGCTTTTGCAGAGGTCTGAGGCACGTGTGAGGACAAGCGGTGGGGACTGGTGAAGAAGGAGGAGAGGGGAGGGGGGTAGTGAAGAGATAACCACCCTGAAGGGAGTATGCCGTCAACTTTTGACATTTTGCCACCACCTCACCTCACCCCTCAGTGAAGAGGAACAGGAACAGGGACTCCTGCTTTTAAGTGATTGTTTTTTGCAATCATGGTCTCCCTTACTGAAGTCAACCTCAAGAGGTCAAGTGGGTGGCCAGCGTGGAAGCTGAGCCCCAGATTATGGGGCCTGACTGCTCCAGCAATCTCCCCTGGAGAGCAAGCAGACAGATCAGAGTTCCCACTGCATCCCACAAAGTGTTCTGGGAGAAGTCACCCAATGGATTGCTGGATCCCACCTCCAATTTCCCAAATCTCCCAGTAGTGCAATCAGTGGAAGTAGCCCCCGGAAGCCCCGGCCTGGATGCTCGGGTTTTGTGACTTGAATCTCCATCCCAGCCCGGGACCTCACCAACTCCTCAGTGACATGGGGATGGCCAAAGCACTGCGTCCCGAGATGTCCTGGACTTCCCCGGGCCTCAGTGTACCCACTTGTAAAAGGCAGGGCTAGGACCAGATTACTTAATGATCTGTTTCTGTGTCAGAGAGGAATGGGGAAGCATGAAGTCTTGGCCATGGGAAAGAGAGATGGGCCATCATCTACTGGAAGGGAAATTGCCCAGGCTCACTCGGTGATTCAGCATCCTGAAGAGACAGACTCTGCGGGCCTGTGCTTCTCCAGAGCCTTCTGTATCACCTTTTTCCTTAAACCAAATCCTTCCACTTCTTCAAGAGTTTTATAGCTCCTTGTTATTAGACCAAGCATTAGATTATAGAAGTTATAGTTAGGTTAAAATATAGTACCTTTTTTGTTGTTAAAGTATAGTATCTTCACCAAGAAAATGATTTTTTTTTTAAATTAAGAAAAAGCTGAGCCCCGGTGGTGCAGTGGTTGTATGCAGGACTGCGGCCCACAGGGCTGGCAGTTCAAATCTAGCAGCAGCTCTCCAGGAGCAACGCTTGGCATCCTACTCCCACGAGGGCAGTGATGTGGAAAAAAATATATCAATATTCTTACTCAAAAAATATATAGTATCTTACTTGACTTCCATATTAGCCAACTTAAAAGTTGTTTCAATTTTTTAAAAAAGCAAAGAGAAATACATCTGAGTTTAGCCTTCAGTGAATTCCCTCTCCAAACATAGAAGCTCCCCAGGGAGATGAGTACCCTTCATTTCATGCTAGGAAATTTGGAAGACAACCTCTTAGCTACCTGACTTGAAGAGATCCACACCACATTTGTACCCACTCCAAGGAAAGGTGGCCCAACACAATGCTCAACTATAGAACAATATAAATGATATTGCAAGCAAGTAAAATTTTGTTGAAGATTATCTGACAATGTTTGCAACAATACATTGACAGCGAACTGCCAGGGATTCAGGCTGGGTTCAGAAGAGGACACAGAGCAAGGAATATCATTGCTGACATCAGCCGGATCTTGTCTGAAAGCAGAGAACACCAGAAAGATCCTTTGCTTGTGTCTCATTGACTATGCCAAAGTGTTCGACAGTATGGATCATAATAAACTGTGGATAACTGTGAGAAGAATGGAAGTTCACAGCACTTGGTCTTGCTCATGCAGGACTTATACCTGGATGAAAAGACGGTTGTGTGAACAGTACAGGGACATACTGGATGGTTTAGAATCAGGAAAAGTGTCTGTCAATGTTGCATCCTTTTACCTTGCTTACTCTGCGTGCTCATCTGCGTGCTGAGCGAATCGTTGGAGAGGCTAGCTTATATGAAGAAGAGTGTGGCATCAGGATCGGAGGAAGGCTGATGAGCAGCCGGCGCTATGCAGATGACATGGCCTTGCTTGCTGGAGTGAGGAGGACTAGGAGCACTTACTGATGAGGATCAAGAACTGCAGTCTTCAGTGTGATTACCACTCAATGTGCGGAAGACTGAAACCCTCACAGCCGGACCAGTAGGGAACATCCGAAGACATGAGGAAAAGTTGAAGTTGTCAATGATTTTATCTTGTTTGGATCCACAGTCAATGTTCATGAAAGCAGTTGTCAAGAAAGCAAAAGACAAATTGCATTAAGTCAGTGGTTCTCAACTTGTGGGTTGCAACCCCTTTGGGGGTTCATTGATCCTCTCACAGGCATCGCTTACAACCATTGGAAAACACATATTTCCAATGGTCTTAGGAACCCAAACATTGCTTCTCTGTCTCCAGGAAGGTCCGCCCACATAGGAGCATCCAGCGTGAAGACTGTTACCCATGCTACACCATGCTTCAAGACAAAATTCCATTTATTTGTAATTTAAAAATTAATATTTCACAATGTATAATTACATATTGTTTTGTGATTAATTAATTGTTTAATTTGTAACAATGAAAATACATCCCAAAGGTGAAAAAAAGAAAAAGAAAATACACATCCATTAATTGCATGGCAATTCATAGCAGTAGAAAATTATAGTTATGAAGTAGCAATGAAAATGATTTTATGGGGGCTGAGCCCCGGTGGTATAAGTGGTTGAGTGCAGAACTGCAGCCCGTGGGCTTGGCGGTTCAAATCCAGCAGCACCTCTCAGGAGTGGCACTGGGTAGCGCCCACGACCACCAGAGGCAGTGATGCCCACAAAAACAAAAAAACAAAAAAAAAAGAAAATGATTTTATGGTTGGGGTTCACCACTCATGAGGAACTGTATGAAAAGGACCTCACATTTGGAAGGTTGAGAACCACTGCATTAAAAAAAAATCTGCATGAGACTTTTTTTTTTTTTGAGTCTTCTTTAGAGTATTGAAAAGCAAGGATAGGGGCTGAGCCCCGGTGGCGTAAATGGTTGAGTGCAGGATTGCAGCCTGTGGGCTTAGCGGTTCAAATCCAGCGGCAGCTCTCAGGAGCAGCACTGGGTAGTGCCCACGACCACCAGAGGCAGTGATGGTCCCCCCACCAAAAAAACAAAAACAAAAAAAAAGAAAAACAAGGATGTTATTTTGAGGACTAAGGCGCACCTGATCCAAGCCATAGTGTCTTCCATGGCCTCATATGCATGTGAAAGTCGGACATTGACTAACGAGGATCAAAGAGGACTTGATGTGATGCATTTGAATTGTGGTGTGAGCAAAGAATATTGAAAGAACTATGGACTGCCAAACTACTCTGTCTTGTATGAGGTATGGCCAGCGTGCGCCTTCAAAGCAAAGATGGCAAGACTTGTCGGGAAAGACCCTTTCTTGGAGAATGACATCACGCTTGGTGGGGGGTGAGAAACAGTGGAGAAAGGCAGACGCAGTGACTGCAACCCGGGGAGAGTTGTGAGGACAGTGCCGGACTAGGCGATGTCTCCTGCTGTGCATAAGGTTGATGTGGGTCAGACCTGGCTTGAACCTAACAATAGGGTAAAATTTAACACTTTATCCTGTGGTCTTCCTTTTAACCCATTCTAAATTTGTTCTCATTTTTAATATTTTCTGCTTCCCTTTCGATTGAGGTTTTTCCCTATGTTATCTAATTCTTGTTTTTAACTTTTTTGTTTCTTTGCTATTGTGGGTATGAAATTCAGCACAGGTAGATCTAGAGACAGTACTAGATTAATGGTCTCTCCAGGAGTAAAGAGGCCGGGGGGGGGGGGGGAGTTGATATGATTGAATTTACTTTTATTGCTCAGTATAGTGGACACAAACAAGACAGTAGCATAACAAGATTTGACATCACACAGTACAGTAACTCATGGTATCTCACACACACACATCATGGGCTTCCTCCCATACCAAACTACACAAAACTCTTAGTAATATTGATAACCATTTTAATCATAGAATCCATACCTATATATGTTTGCTGTAAATTACTTAAATGTCATGTCACTATTTGGACACTAATAACAGCACTTATGGCAACAATACTAATAACAACAACAACTACATTGAGCTACAGCATTATTAGAAAGTGAATCAAAGCCTTTAAAGCCTTTTTCCTCCTTCTCTTTGAAGGATCCCCTTGGTCTTGGTATTGGGTTGTTAACCCAAGATCACTTGGTTCAAACCCACCGGCCCTTCTGGGGGGAAGCTGAGACGGTTTGCTTCCGCAAAGATGTACAGTCTCAGAAACCCTGTACAGAAGCACTATGAGTCACTATGGCTGTGGATTTGCTTTTTGTTGGCTTCTTGATTCATTGCTTCATTCTCAAAAAAGTTAATGTTATAAGTTCAAAGATACGACTTACCACAATAGTGTAAGTAAAACACCTGAAAATTTGACAAAACCAAATGATAGAAGTGCACTGGCATCATAAAGGCAGGTGTTTGCATTACGTGTAGACACCACATGGTTTGAAGCGTCACTGTAATTGGATCATAATGACAGCTCTGACTAGAGTGCATCCCAAGGTTATCAATCAAGTGAGCATGACATTGTAGCCTTGTAAGTACACTAAAAGATGTAAGCTGGGCTTATGAAAAACTTTTCTTATGACTAACTACAGGGACAGGGCTATTAAACATTTCTGAAACTGCACGAAAAAATTATTTACCACAAGGTTCCCAATCTCAGCCATTCCCCAGGGTAGCCACTCCAGCTCCACACCCCCACTGTACCTCTAAAGTTTAGAAGGAGCCTGCTGTCCAGCCTAAAAGACCAGACTTCTCATGCACCGGGGTCTGCTATCTGCAGTGAGCCCTGGGAGCTTGAAAAGACAAAGGTCTGGGAGACCCAGAGCTGCTGTAATGCAAATGCCACAAGGGAGTAACTTTAAAAAACAAAAATTTATTTTCTTCAAGTTCTGGAGGTTAGGAGTCTAAATAGCTCCTTTCCTTGGCATCTGACGTCCCTAATATGTACTTAGCTGTGCTTTATGTGGAAGCTTCAAAAAGTTCATGGGAAAATGAAAAGATTGCGGAATCTTTCCACAGACTTTCTGAAGCTCCCTGGTTTATCAGGACAGATGAGGGTTAGCACGCAGCCTACCTGGCTCTGACCTCAGCTGACTGATTGCATCACTTTAGAATGCCTTAGGGAAGTGGATCTGCTCTCCCTGAGACCTATGGATCCAAACCAAACTCAATGCCTTTGAGTCCATTCCAAGCCCTACATTCGACAAGACAGGATAGAACTGCCCCCGCGAGTTTCAGAGACTGTTTACAAAAACAGTGATTTTGAGCTGTGGTCAGTAGCCAACGCATAACCACTGCTCACCAGGGTTCCTAAGCATCAGCTGATACAGCCATACAGTTAGTTCATAGGCAGAGTTTGGTCAGATGGCCAGAGCCTGTCTCCAAGTATGAGTTGGGGGCTGTAATTTAATCTACAGCAGTGTTGTGGTCTCATGAGGAGAGTGTGGGGAGGCGCTAGTTTATAAAGGAGCTTCGTGGTGCAGTGGGTTAAGCATTAGACTACTAACCTTGACGATCAGCAGTTCAAAACCACCAGCTCAATCATGTGGAGGGGAGAGATGAGGGTCTCTGTTCTTGTAAAGATTTCCAGCCTCAGAAGCAAGGAGTGGTTCCGCTTTGTCCTACAGTTGCTGCGTTGGACTTGACTAAGGGCAGTGATAACTAGCTGTGTCCCATGGGGTAGGATGCTTAAAGCTCTCTGTGCCTCGGTTTCCTCCATTGCACAATAGGGGTGCTTATCCTGGTCGGGCACATAATAGGTGGTCAGGAACATGAACAGAGCTGCCCAGGCAGGCAGGTGCCACAGCCCACGTGACCTGAGTCCCTGAGGATCTCTCCGGTCCTTCCCTCCTGAATGGCCTGCATTGGAGTTGCTTCCCAGGGGACCCTCGGATGTTCTCACAGGACAATCCCTCCCTTAGCCTCCCAGAGGAAGTATCCTGGGGGTTGGCCACGTCCCAGCCTGACACAGCTGTGAGTAGAGGCCTGGGAGAAGGCCAGAGGCCTGAGAGGCCAGCATGTACCCGACACTGGGTCTGAGCCACCTCCTTCCCTGCTCACTCAGGCGAGAGGGAGTGTCCATGCCCAACCCTGAGGCTCCAGCAAGGAAACTGAGTGTGAGTGGGCCGGGCTTTCTCCAATGTCCCAGAAGTGGGGGCTGGCGCAGTTTGAGGGTTAGGGGCATGCTTTACCTCTGCCCCTGTGGCCACAGCCCCACCAGGCTTCCATGCTGAATGGAAGGCCGAGTGTGCCCCCCTAGGAGACAAAGCTGCATGATCCCCCATAGTTGGTGTCTGCTTGGAAAGTAGTGTCTAAAATATTCTCTAACACAATGATTATTAGCCTTAGAAATGTACTGGAACTTATGTTTTCTGAACCAGAATGTAGACAGGGCAGAAACACAAACCCAGAGATAGGCTGCGGGTACTTCACTTCTCCTGTCAGGTATAACAAGCCCACACCTCTGTGTCCCCTGCCACTCTATCCCCTTCCCCTGCAGTCAGACCAGATGACCTTATCCACAACACATGGAAACACTGCTCCACGGGTCCTGCACCCTTTTTACAATGGCTACCTGTGCCTCATGCGGCCATGCTTCAGTCCAGCTAGTCCCCCGGTTACTTCGCCAAGCAGGGAGAGTCAGCCCCAAAGCAGAACAAGTCGAACAACTTTTAAATCAATGGTTGTACCTTTCCATAATAAAGCAACAATATCCTGGAGGAAGGTGACTTGTGACAGTGATGGGGCGAAGGACCTGACTTCCGCTGAGCTCCATCTTACTGCTGTCTCCTTGTTGAAGCAGCCACCCCCGCCCCCACCCCCTCCAGCATCCACTGCCCACTGACTGTGGGCCAGGCCCTGTGCCCGGTGCAGTACATGGCTATCATGCTTGAGGACTGGGGGACAGAGTCATGACATGGGGCTGAGGCAGGAAAGGAGAAGGTGATGCATGTTCTGCAGTGTGGGCAACCCTGGGGTGAGTCTCAAGGGCAAATGGGCAGTAGGCAGGGGCAGGAAAAAAGTTCCCCGGGCCCCAGGAGCTGTTTCTGTGTGGAGACCAAAGGGTGAGCTTGATGGGTGTCAGGAACTGGAAAAGGTAGGAGCGCAGTGGTTGATGAAATCAATTGGGACTGGGACCCATCTGTCCCTGGAGGCCATGATGGGGATTGTAGGCCTGTCATGCTTCCAGCCTTACCTTCTGGGGTCTTTGTGATACCGTCAGCACTCAGCACAAACTGAAAAAGGGAAAGTTTGAATACAAACTCAGAAGAAAAGCGATGGGAGACCTTACAGAGCTCGGTTCTGCTTCAACACATGAGGTTACTAGGCACGGGATTCTCTGCAGTGAGAACTGGTTCGATGTGTCTCCCCACGCTGTGTGCACGCACGCGCGTGCACACACACACACACACACACACACACATCCAGGTACTTTTGGCAGGCTTTTGAACACAGATTTTCCATAAAGTGACCAGATGTCCTGCTTTTTAACAACTTAACAACGTCCTGCAGCATTTTAAAATTAAAATAAATATGTTATAAATTAAAATAAATATATTACAATACTATTTTTGCATTCTATGAACATTTTTGTTGCTCCATATTGACCAAATTTTTAATCAAGAACCACCTCACCAAAGGAGAAAGCAGGGGAAGAAAGGAAGGGATGGGAAAGCTGATACTAGGGGCTCAAGGAAAAAGGTGGATGATTAGAGAACGATAATAGCAGCAGACACGTGAAGGTGCCTGGCACAGTATGTTTATTTATGTATTGTGAAAAACTATGTACAAGCCCCCAGTAAAATGATTTAATTAAAAAAAAACTATTAGCGCAAAAAAAAAAAAGAACCACCCCACCAGCCCACCCTGATCAGTGTTGTCCCACTTAAAATCTGGTCACTTTTATGAGTCCTGTATGACAGATGTGTGAGTCAAAGGCCAGAGAAATGGAAAAGGCACAGAGTCTAAGAAGGGCTTCCAGAGATGACAAAGCAGTGGCTTGTGAGGTGGGTTTTGAAGGGTGAGTAGGAGTTTTGAATGGATGAAAAGGGATGGAAACAGGACGAACAAACATCAGTGGGTTTAGGGAAATAAACCAAGAGCCCATAGTGGACAGTGGAAGCAGGACAGAACAGGACAGAGGGTCGGTTTCACAAGAAAGTCTTGCTTGAGGCTCAAGCCAGATTAGAGAATTCATTCCATAGGCAGTGAGGGGCAGGGAGCAGATTTGAGCAGTCAAGGAGGAGGGTGGTAGACAGCACTGCCAGGTGAGGTGTGGAGGAGTCCAGGCCTGGCCTGAGGTAGAGACTGGAGTCTTGTTTTTTTGTTTTTGTTTTTTTTAATTATTTTATTGGGGGCTCGAACATCACTTAACACAATACATATACTGTGCCAAGCACCTTCACATGCCTGCTGCTGTCATTCGTCAAATCATTCTTCAACTATCTGCTTTTCCACTTAGGCCCTTGATATCAGCTTCTCATCCTTTCCCCTCCGTCTTTGCTCTCCCCTCCCCCACCAACCTGAAATACTTTATACATTATTATTGTTTTGTCATATCTTCCTCTCCCAACATCTCCCCTCACCCACTCCTCCAATGACTGTCCTCCAGACAGGAGGTTCTGTGTAGAACCTTGTAATTGGTTCCGCCTCTCTACCCCACCTTTCCTCCACCCATCCGGTAACTCCACTCTCACCACTGGCCCCAAGGGGCTCATCTGTTCTGGGTTCCCTGTATTTCCAGCTCCCCTCTCCACCAGTGTGCCTTCTCCAGTCCAGCTGGACTTGTAAGGTAGAGCTGGAACCATGATAGTTGGCGGCGGGTGGGGGGGAGGGGGGAGCCTTCAGGAACTTGAGGAAAGTTGTATGCTTCCAGGGATCTACATATAGTAAAGTGACCAGATTTTAAGCGGGACACCATTGACCGGGGTGGGAATTCTTGATTAAAAGTTTGGTCTATGTGGAGCACTGAAAATGTTCCCAGAATGCAAAAATAGTATTGCAATATATTTATTTTAATTTTAAAATGCTACGGGATGTTGTTAAATTGTTAAAAAGTGAGATGGCTGGTCCCCTTAACATATAACCTCCTCTCTGGAGTATGGACAATGGGAAAGCGGATGAAGGGACATATGGGACAGTGCACGATTTCAAAAAAGCAGTAACAATTTATAAATTATTAAGGGTTCATGGGGGGTGGGGAGGGAGGGCAAACATGGGGAGCTGGTACTGGGGACCTAGGTGGAGGGAGGATGTTTTGAGAGTGATGATGGCAACAAATGTGCAAATGTGGTCTGCACACAATTGATGTCTGCATTGATCGTGATGGGAGTTGTATGAGCTCCCAATAAAATGATTTAAATTTTTAAAAAAGGGACTGAGTCCCAGTGGTGTAGTGGTTGAGTGTGGGACTTCGGCCCACTGGCTTAGCAGTTCAAATCCAGTAGCAGCTCTCCAGGAGCAAGGCTAGGCCTCCCACTCCCACCAGAGAGCAGTGATGCCCCCCCCCCAAAAATGATTTAAATTAAAAAGAAGAAAAGCTGTATGCTTCATCGCCACCTCACTACACCTTGACTGGCCCATCTCTTCTCGCAACTGCCCTGTCAGGGGGTGTCCAATTGCCCACAAATGGGCCTTGGGTTCCCACCCTGCTCTCCCCCTCGTTAATAATGATGTGGTTCTTGCTCTTTGATGCTTGATACCTGTTCTCTTCCACCCCTCGTGATCACACAGGCTGGTGTGCTTTTTCCATGTGGGCTTTGTTGCTTCTGCACTAGATGGCCACTTGTTCACCTTCAAGCCTTTAAGATCCCAGCTACTTTATCACTTGGTGGCTGGGCGCCATCGGCTTCCTCCGCTCTGCCTGCCTCTGCACCCTGTTGTCCTTAGCGATCATGTGGGAAGGTGAGCACATAATGATAGGATTTTTGTTCTTTGATGCCTGATAGCCTGGTTCTTTCCACACCTCATGATCGCCAGGTGGTGTGCTTCTTTGGTGGGCTTTGTTGCTGCGTTTGGTCAAGCCTTTAAGACCTCAGACGCTGTAGCTTAGTATCTGTGCTGCTGAAGAGAGCACTAGACGCTGTATCTGCCGATAGCCGCTTACCATCAGCTTTCTTCACCACTCTTGCTCAGGCCCCCACATGTCCTCAGTGATCACACAGTGATTTGGTTTTTCCTGTTTGCTGCCCGAAAGCTGAGCCTTTCGACACCTCGTGACCACACTGGCTGGTGTGCTTCTTCTGTGTGGTCTTGGCTACTTCTCAGCTAGATGGCCTTTTGTTTATCTTCAGGCTTTAAGGCCCCAGACTCTATATCCTTTGATAGCTGGATGCCCTCAGTTTTTTTCACCACATTTGTTTATGCACCTGTTTGACTTCAGTGATCATATTGGGCCAGTGAGCATCATGGAATATCAGATTCATAGAGCAAAGTGTCCTTTCATTGAGGGAGTGCCTGGGTGGGAGTCCAAGGTCCATCGGCTACCTTAGTACTAAACCTATAAATATATGTACCTGGAGTTAGTCCCTCCTTATCATAGATAATTTTATTTACATGTGTACATGCCTGTTTAGACCTCCGCAAGTGCCCTTTGCCTTCTAGTTCCTTCCTCTATTTCCTTCTGCCTGCCTCCCGTCCCACTGTCATGCTCAGCCTTCATTCGAGTTTCAGTAATTTCTCTCTATTACATCACCCTACCAGGACTCCCACACCCTCCTCACCACCGATTCCCAACCACTTGATATTCCCCCCATCCCTGAGCCTGTCCATGCCCCCCTCCCTCTCCCCACTCCCCTGCAACCCCCAGGAACTATCAGTCAGTCATTCTCTCCTCCCAACTGTCCATCCAGAAGTGCTCCCTTTCTGATTTGGTCCATTTGAGGGGCTCGGGGCTGGAGCCTTTTTTAAAGTGACTGCAATTAGGGCCTGTGAGCATGCTGCCACCCCCAGCCCCACTCCCCACCAGCCTGGCATGGTGCCCAGAGCAGAGACCCTTCATCTGGGGGCAGTGGGCTGCCTGCTATGCCAAGTCTGAAGACCAGAGGCTCTTCTACAAGTCTAAGGATTACAACCATCTGGGCCCATGGTCCACATCCAAAGCAAACAGGAAGCATCGCAGTAGGCCAGGCAGGGCCTCTGTATTTGTTTGGAGAAGGGATTAGGACAAGTCCTTGTATATCTTTCTGCTGCAATGGTGGGAGGGTGCCCAGGCCTGGCCAGGAGTCTCTCACAGAGTCGTTCAAGGGGGTCCTCAGTCCTGGATGTCAGCCTATAGCTCTTCCCTTGAGGGTGGGGGTGCTCACCCTCTCAGCCACCATGACCAAGCTGGAGCTTTCTGGCCTCGTAGCTCACACCCCTCCTGGCACTTGGCTTCCCCTGGTGCTCTTGGCCATCAGCCCGGGCCTGATGGGTGGCAGTTGCTAGTCATACAGTGGGAAGCCCTTGCTGAGCCCAGATGAATGCATCACGGAGCAGGTCTCTTGATGGGCTCAGAGCATACCCTGAGAGACAGGCATCCAGTGGATCCCCTTGAAGACCCCAACTGCACTTATGCATGAGCAAGCTAATCTGTGGGTTCATTCTATTCACTCTATTCATTCTATTTAGCAAGCCTTTGGGCAGGGGCAGGGCATGCCCAGTATAAGCCAGGGCCAAAACCCAGACCAAGCCCCTGATGACACTACAGGATGGAGTAGAACTGCTTTATAAGGTTTTCAGAGCTGTCTGTTAAGACACCTTTTTATTGTGAAGCCAGTGGGGTTTTACATTTCAGAGCAACATCACACACACACACACACACACACACACACACACAGCACCCTTCGAGTGTGGCCCATCCCATGCACATTGGTCAGCAAGTCAGCAGTTCTCTTCAGGAGAGATGAGGCTTTCCACTCCCATAAAGACCTGGTCTCAGAAACATGCGGGGCCATTCTGCCCTGTTGTGGGGGTCACTCTGAGTGAGGGTCATCCGAGTTAACACCTGTCCACCCTTTCATGCAGTGCTTATCCAAGTGGGCAACACGCTCCCGGGGGCGCTGGGATGGCCCATCGGGTGGAGGTGGGGCGGCTGCAAAAGCAAGCCCCAACACTGTGCCATGGATGGTGGCCTCCAGAACAAACGTTTTGAATTTCCAGGGGATGTGAGGTCATTTTTTCTGAAAAGGGAGTAGTGTCCCAGGTGACTTTGGAAACATATGTTCCAACCCCCACTGCTGGACAAACAGGCTCTCCAGTCACGTGGGCTCTTTTGGTTTGTACGTGTGGCTCTGCACGAAGACTGAAGCTTTTTTCCTGATTTTATTTAATTATTTTCATTTTTTCATTAGATCATTTATTGGGAATCATACAACTCTTACCGCAATCCACACGTCATCCATTGTATCCAAGCACTTTTGTAAATTTGTTTCCTTCATCCTCGAAACACATGGCTTCTACTTGAACTTATGGTATCTGCACCCCAATATTCCCCCTCCCTCCCCACTACCTCCTTCCCCATGACCCTTGATCATTTATAAATTATTATTATTTTGTCATATCTTACACTGTCTGACATCTCCTTCCACCCACTTCTCTGCAGTCCATCCCCCAGGAAGGAGGTTAAAAGTACATCTTTGTCATTGGTTCCCCCGTTCTACCCCACCTCCCCTCCACCCTCCCAGTATCGCCCCTCTCACCACTGCTCCTGAGGGGTTCTTCTTTCTTGGATTCCCTGTGTTTCCAGTTCCTATCTGTATCGGTTTCATCCCCTGGTTTAGGCAGATTTGTAAGGTAGAATTGGAATCACTATAGTTGGGGAGTGAGCGGGGTTGGGGATGAGCGGTGACAGAGAAAGCGTTTCATCGGTACTACACTGCACCCTGACTGGTTCGTCTTCTCCCTGCGACCCTTCTGGGAGGGATGTCCAGTTGCCTACAGATGGGCTCTGGGTTCCCACTCTGAACTTCCCCTCCTTCACAATGATTTGATTTTTTGTTCCTTTTGTGCCCGATCCCATTGACACCTCATGATCACATAGACT
Source organism: Nesogale talazaci (assembly GCA_004026705.1). Taxonomy (NCBI): domain Eukaryota; kingdom Metazoa; phylum Chordata; class Mammalia; order Afrosoricida; family Tenrecidae; genus Nesogale; species Nesogale talazaci. The sequence goes on along the minus strand of PVJH01002231.1, from coordinate 4,398 downwards.
GGTGTGCTTCTTCCATGTGGGCTTTATTACTTCTCAGTTAGATGGCCGCTTGTTTACGCTCAAGCCTTTAAGATCCCAGACACTATTCATTTTGATAGCTGGGCTCCATCAGCTTTCTTCACCACATTTGCTTATGCTCCCACTGTGTCTTCAGTGATCATGTGGGGAAGGTGAGCATCTCAGAGTTCCAAATTCTTAGAATAAAGTGTTCCTATATTGAGGAAGTACTTGAGTAGGTGCCCACTCTCTGTTTCCTTAATACTACACCTATAAATATATGTACATAGATCTATTTCCCCTTCATCATATATAAGTGTATTTACATATATATATATATATATGCCTGTGTTTAGATCACTATAAATGCCTTTTGCCTCCTAGTTCTTTTCTCTATTTCTATTTACTTTCCTCTTGTCCCATTGTCAAGAATGCAACACACTGACATGAAACAGGTAATGACTTACCAGCCTCTCTCTTGCTTCCCTACTTCATGTCAGTGTGTTGCATTCTTGACTTGGAGCACCAGGTTGAAGTCTGGCCCTCTTTCCCTGTGAAGATAGAGACAACACCCTCCCCTTAGATGACTTAGTGCTCTGTTCCCCTGGCTACCCATACCTTCCCCCCCTCCTTTTTAGTGGGCTACCATATATACATATGGTATGTGTCTTTGTATGTATTTTATGGCATCACTGCCCTGGTGGAAGTAGGAACCTCAGGGATGTATGTACACAGTAGGTTTTTCCCTATGCCCCTTTTGGATAATTTTAAAGCTTACCTCAGCCATCTCATATTGAACTTATCCTATTGTGCTTGGCTAACTTCACTTAGCATAATTTCCTCTAGTTCTCCCCATGCATCGATGTGCTTCATGCACTCACCACTGCTTTTTAGGGATGCGTAATACTCCATTGTGTTCATATGCCACAGTTGTTTTCTTGTTTTGTTTTGTTTTTTATATATTGAAAAAGTTTATATGCAGCATTAACCATCTGGGCTCAGTTTAGATGATTCCAATCTTGTTGGCAACATCTAAAGCATCATAGTCAGGAGCCAGTCAAATATATGCCTTCTTCTCACTGTCAGGCCTGGGACAGAGAGAAGCCTCAGACCTAGATGTTCAGCAACCACCCCCTTCCGGCCCCCTTAGCCCCTCAGCGCATCAGTGGTTCCTTTGTTCATGTCACTCTATTCTCCAAATAGTGATGATTTTTTTCCCATCATCTGATCAAGGTGTTGACCTTGGCTACGTCAATGTCATAGTTTCTTCACAGCCTGTTTGATCTGGTGTTTGTTGGCTTTGACATCCACAATGAACACAAGTGTGTTGTCATCTTCGATCTTCTTCATGGCAGACTCTGTGGTCAAGGGGAACTTGATGATGCATGCCACAGTTTTTTAATCCATTCATCTCTTGATGGAAATTTGGGTTGTTTCCAACTCCTTGCTATCGTGAACTGTGCTACCATGAACATTGATGCACAGATGTCTGGCCATGGTTTGAAACTGAAATTTTTTTTTTAATTCTTCATGTCATGGTGATTCATTTCATTTGTTTGTGAAAACAATGGAAGAGGGTTGGCTCTTCCATCTCACAATCTTGCCAACCCCTGCCTAGCTTGCTTCCTCTCCCCCTCCCTCCCACCCTGGTAACTGCCAAAGTCTGTCTTTGGGTATGAGAAGTTTCATTTTATTATCAACGCCTCGTGCATGATTTGTCCTTTATCGATCGGCTAGCTTTGCTCAGCGTGGTGGTTTCTCCAGTTAGTCTTCAGTTTGATTTTTCCACGAGCATATGCTTTATCCACTCTTCCACCTGGGGCAGGTAGGGTGTCTGTGTCTTCCCGCTACTGAGAACAGTGCTGCAATGAACGTGGGCGTGTACATCTCTGCGCAGGCTGTGCTCTTTGTTTCTGGTGGGTATACTCCAAATGGAGGGCTTGCTAGGTCGTATCCTATGTCTATGCTCGGCTGTCTGAGGGAGTCCTGTTGGTTCCATGTAGGGCTGCTAACCCCAAGGTCACCAATCTGAAACCACCAGCTGCTGCTTGAGAGAGTCCAGGCTTTCTATGCTGGTAAAGAGTTCCAGTCTCAGAAACATTCAGGGGCAGTTCTCCCCTGCCCTTTAGTATGGGCTGTGAGTCAGAAATAGACTCCATAACAGCGACTTTAGCTTTTTTGGTTTCTACCACTTTCCATAGTGGGTGTATGGGTTTTTTCCCAATGATTTTACTGGGGGCTCTTACAACTCTTATAACATCCAATGCATCATTTGTATCAAGCATCTTTGTACACATGTTGCCATATTCATTTCCAAATATTTTCTACTTGAGCCCTTGGTATAAGCTCCTCTTTCCCTCTCCCTTTTTTTTTTTTTTAATAAATCACTTTATTGGGGGCTCATACCACTCCTATCACGATCCATCCATACACCAATTGTATGCAGGCCACATTTGCACACTTGTTGCCATCCTCACTCTCAAAACGTCCTCCCTCCACTTACGTCCCCAGAACCAGCTGCCCATATTTCCCTTCCCAGCCCCCTTTCTGTCCCCCATGAACCCTTAATAATTTGCAAATTGTTATTACTTTTTTATATCTTACACTGTCCAATGTGTCCCTTCACTCACTTCTCTGTTGTCTGTGCCCCAAAGAAGAAGTTATATGTAGATCCCTGAAATTGGTTCCCCCTTTCTACTCCACCACCATCCCTCCACCCTCCCAGTATCACCACTCCCACCAGTAGTCTTGAGGGATCATCTATCCTAAATTCCCCATGTTTCCAACTCCAGTGTACATCCCTTGGTCTAGCTAGATTTGTCTGGTAGAATTGGAATCGTGATAGTGGGTGGGAGGAACCATTTGAGAACTAGAGAAAAGTTGCATATTTCATCGTTACTACACTGCACCTTAACTACACTGCTCATTTCCTCCCTGCAATCCTTCTGTAAGAGGATGTCGCTTCACCTCTCGATGAGCTTCGGGTTCCCAATCTGTACTCCCCCTCATGTCTAATGACATAATTTTTAGTTCTTTGATGCCTGATACCGGATCCCTTAGACACCTCGTGGTCACCCAGGCTGGTGTGCTTCGTCCCTGTGGACTTTGGGGTGTATGGTTTTACAGTGCAGTCTCCACATCATCTTCAACATCTATTATTGTCTGTGTGTTTCCACTTTGCTATCAATGCCAGATCCCTGGTGGTGTCATGATTAGACGTTGGGCTGAGATCCACATGGTCAGCACTTCAAAACCACCAGCAGCTCCGAGGGAGGAAGACGAGCTTTCTACTCCCCTAAAGCGCTGCCATTGCAGAAGGGCATGGGGGGCCCATGAGTCGGCACGGGCCCGGTGGCAGTGAGAGCAATGCTGCTGTGCAGGAATGGTGTGTTGTTTTGGTTCGCATCTCTTGAAGGGCCACTGCTCGTGAGCATGTCTTCCTTTTTTAAAAATCATTCTATCGAGGGCTCACACAACTCTTATCACAATCCACCCATCCAGTGTATGTCAAGCACATTTGTATTTTTGCTGCCCTCACAATTCTCAAAGCAAGTGCTTTCTACTTAAACCCTTGGGATCAGCTCCTCATTTCCCCCCCTTCCTCCCTCCTCCCCCTCCCTCGTGAACCCTTGATAATTTATAAACTATTATTTTGTCATATCTTACACAGTCCGGTGTCTCCCTTCATTCACTTCCCTGTTGTCCGTACCCCAGGGAGGAGGCCATATGTAGATCCTTATACTCAGCCCTCCCTTTTTACCCCACCTTCCCTCCACCCTCCCAGTATCACCACTCTCACCACTGGTCCTGAAGAGATCATCTTTCCTGGATTCCCTGTGTTTCCAGTTCTTATCTGTGCCAGTGTACATCCTATGGTCTAGCCGGATTTGTAAAATAGAATTGGAATCATGATAATGGGGAAAGGAAGCATTGAAGAACTGGAAGATTGTTGTATGTCTTATCATTGTTACACTGGACCCTGAATGGCTTGTTTCCTCCCCACCCACAATCGGTACTCCCCCTCATTTACAGTGACACAATTCATGGTTCTTTGATGCCTGATACCTGATCCCTTCAACACTACTTGGTCACACAGTCTTCTTCCATGTAGACTTTGTTGCTTCTGAGCTAAATGGCCACTTGTTTATTTACCTTCAAGCCTTTAAGACCCCAGAAGCTATATCTTTTGATAGCCGGTCACCATCAGCTTTCTTCACCACTTTTGCTTATGCACACATTTGTCTTCAGTGATTATGTTGGGGAGGTGCACATCATGGAATGCCAATTTAATAGAACAAAGTGTTCTTGCATTGAGGAAGTACTTGAGTGAAGGTCCAAAATCCATCTGCTGCCTTAATACTAACCCTATGATGTGGGGGGGGGGGGGGGGGGGGGGGGGAA